>JAENPR010001821.1:42500-105440 GCA_018135685.1 Themeda triandra | reverse complement strand
GTGCCTCAAGATTACAGAATCCTGAAGATGAAAATGTTATAGCCTGTAGCATGGGTTTGCAATGAATCTCCAGCAGACGCAGTTCATTGAAACCTGTGCCAAACTGGAGCTGACCATCTGGAAACAAATTGAAATGGAGGCATAGAATCGCCAGCTTTCGTAGACCACTAAGGACATCCATCTCCTCTTGGGGCAATATTGTGCTCATGTGTAGATGCAATTTTCTGAGATCCCGAAGGTGGCTGATCCATCCTGGCAACTTGCCTACTAGGCCATACAGCTTAAGGCTCCGTATGTTCTCTGGAGGTTGGGAGACATCATCCAAGCAGCCAGCTTGGCTGTCCTCATCGAGCCACACTGACAGTGACTCCAAATGGCCAAGGCTGGAGATGGCGCCAAACAACTCCTTGCTGATGTTCCTGTGGATGCCGGACACTCCGAGTTTGTGCAACTGGGTAAGTTTTTCAGCTCTTCCTGCGCATTACGCCCAGATGTAACGCTGACGTCAATGACGCCCAGTGTGTGTAAGGCTATGAGTTGCCCAATCCCTCCAGGCATAGCAACACCACCACCGCCGCCACCACCATTATCGGAGGAGGCAGCACCACGCTTGCGGCGTGTGTGCATCCCCAGCATGGCCAAAAGGCGCCTGCTCATCATCATTGATGGTGGCGTGGATAGTGACGTGCCGTTGCGATCATCGGTTGCTATGGTGGTACCTGTACCAGCACGGATGTACTGCAGCTTCTGTAGCTTGATCATGCTTGTTGGCACAAAATGTGGCCGTCTGCGCCTCACACACGACCAAGCCCGAAAAAAGCGTGGCCTCAATCGGTCCCGGACGGTTTGGAATGCGAAGACGTCTTGGTCGGTTTGACACGAAAGCCGACGAGGGATAAAGCGTGAGAATAAAACTGGAACATGCGGGTGAGGCAGACGAGTTAAATATTTACTGACACCGAAGCCACTTACGACGACATACGGCTATAGAAGCTGTACGCCAAAACATGTTTATGGATCATTCAGCAAATATGAAGTAAGAAGCGTAAAACGTTGATTGCCGAATACATATGTACGAGAAGACATGTTTGAACAAGTCTAGATCGATCATCATATATCATATAGAAACGTGAATTCTAGACCAATGACACCATCAAGACACGATAGATATTAAACGGGTAATTTGTAAATATAAATCTACTTAAATAACGCATGCATAGGCTAATCCAACTAATGCGCACGTCTAGCCTTCGTAAACCCGTCAAGCATAAGCCCAAGTTAATCCACCGCATGATACCGCTTTCATTATGAATCTACACCACCTCTTATGACCAGATTAATCCACCGCATGATACAATCTAATAATAAGAGGCTAAAAGCATGCATGTACCCAAATAGATCTATAAATACTCACTACTCGTGTAAGCACAACCATATTCAGCAAGATTACCGAATTGGGGTCCATGAAGAAGGAACAGACAAGCTAACATGACCTAAACCTAACAAAACCTGCATCTGCCGCACGATACCTAGTCCTCTTAGGTTTAGACACACCTTAACATGCATGAACCCACAATATGTAGCAATCTAGATTGATCTAATTCGGCTATATAAGCATATGAACAAGAGCCGAAACGTATCAATCTAGATTGGGCAAAAAAGAGTGTTACAAATATATAAAACATTAAAAACAATGTAACACATGATAACTTGATGAATCTACTAGATCTTGCCGAATCTAGTAGAGCCGATAACTATCTTGCTTCGCTAAGCTTATCAAGCGGACGCCTGCCGCACGGCCATCTAGCCGAGATAAACAAAGCACAAGCGAAGACTTCTTGATCGTCAAGCAGACGCCTGCCGCACGGCCATCCAGTCGAGACAAACAAGACTACTTGCACCATGATCTAAATCCACCGCATGATACTAGACATGGTAGCAAGGTTGCCGATACTTACGGAGGTCGACGGATCGATGATTCCTCTCGAAGAACTCGACGACACGACGAAAAAGGGACTCAAAACTTGGCACTTTGGGCTGGTTGTATTGATTTGATTGTGTATATCCATTACAATTGCCGGGGTTTATATTTATACCACTGGGCTGAACACGAGTCCTAAAAGACTACGAAATACTAAACAAAATTTGGAAACTACGGCTCTTAGCTCTAATTCTCTTCGAGTCCTCTATTATCATGTCTTTTCTCCCCTGAGTCGTCTGTTCACGCCATCTTCATTTTCTCGAATGGAACCATCGCCTTCTGAGATAGCCGACCGCATGGGCATTTGCCGAATCACTGAGAATTAGCCGACCGCTCGGTCGTTTGCCGAATACACTTCTGTGTGTCTTGTCCACCGTCATCTTCTCAATGTTGACCAAAATCCAGTGTTAACACATGCCCCCTCAATTTTGGGATAAAAGTGATTTTATTCTGAAATTGACCACAAGTCCTATTCATCTAGGTCAACATTGCTCACCGGTCGCGCCGCCGCGAGAAATCCGCACTTTGTCTCAACTCAATCCGCTCCTTCAATGGCGACCCGGGAGGAAATTCCAGAGGTAACCCAACTCATTCGGCAATTTCCAAATCGATTCTTGGCCCTTTTTCGATTCGGTTCCTCCTGTTCTTTTCGAAGGAGTACAAGGATCGATTTTGATTCCTTATGCCGCGAATCCCGATTCTTACTTTCTCGGCCCAATGGGAGACCCCAATCCGATGGAATTCATCAAGAAGGAAACTTTAAGGATCCCGTTCAAATCCGGAGTAGCCCCGCCAAGCGGATGGTCGAGCACTTTCAAGACCCGCCGCTCCCTCAATCTCGGGATGGCGAAATTGGTACCGCGGGATGCTAGCCAAGAACAGCGTCTGTGGGAATCCCAAGATATCCATCAACTTTGCTTAGAATTATCCTTAGCCGAAATGCCTAGGAATGAATCTCTCCTAATATGCGACTTCTCATTTTTGGTCTAATGCTTGTCAATGCTTTTATTTTTCGGCCATGGCCCAATGTCTATAACTCTTCTTGATGTGTTCATGATGACCGGTTTGAATGTGACAAAACCGGTATACCCTTTCAAGTACAAGGGCAACAGCAGCCAGAAAGCAATCAAATCAGGAGGTGGATGGACCAAATACATTCGGACCTACATGTCATCTGGTGCTGTAACTGAGAAGCAATACAGAGCCTTCATGAATATGTGGCTGTGCAGATTTATCTTTTACAGCAAATCCAATGAACCAACTCTGAATCACATGGTGATGGCTGAAGATCTAGCTGCAGGAACTTTGATCCCCTTGGGTAAATACCTCTTAGGGGCTGTTTACCACATGATGCATCAAATCACTATCCAGATGCGCCAGCATGGAGAAATACACTGTGTCAATGGCCCTTGGTGGCTGGTTCAAATGTGGCTGCAACTGTATATGCACCAAATAGTTTATGTGGATCTTCATGGCTTAGGTTTTCCTTCAGTTAACTATGCTGAAGATGACACAGTAGTAGAGAAGGCTTGTCAGACATATGGAGAAGCAGCATCCTCTATCATCATTGATATAGATATTGGCCATCTTTTCAAGCTTTTCTTCAAAGGATTTGGCAATGTGATCTGGCTTCCTTATAGGGAAAATAAGAATTTAACTCGCCTGCAAGTTCGGTTATGAGTCCGTTTGATTCGAGATCAAGTATCTAGAGAGATCTTCAATTCTTTCATTAAACCTTGCACTCGCTAGCAGAATTTCATCATGGAAGATTGTTGCATCCCACTTATGAATTCTACAATCCAAACATGGCGGCCCGGACAATTGGGATGTGGCCGGTTGCCCCCAAGACCATGCTTCTCCAACATCATAAGGCCCGGGGAGAAAATAGGAGAAATTACAGAAGCCAGCAAAATCTTTGAGCTTGGATGGGACCTGCCAACATATGAGCCTTCTCCACTTGGTTTGATAGATGCTGCACATCCTCTATTTGACTCTTGGTGGCAAGAATGGCATGCTCACATCTTCAATGTGCCGGTGCATCCTTTATGCCAAGATCCGCATCCTCGGTTGCTTCGACAAAGTGACGTAATTTTCTTATGATCTCCTCCTCATTGGATTTTCTTTTCTTTATTCTGAATTCTTCTCTTTGATAGGATATTGACCCTATCCACCCTCAAGAAGTACAATATTGCCGAGCTGGACCCATCCCTGCTCTAGGATTTAATGCTCCAACTCTGGCAGCTTTTATGAAAATCCTTGCTTCTGTGGATTCAGCACCCTTAAAGGAGTACAAAAGGAAAGCTCCTGTTGATCCAAGCAATGATACTGCCACACCCAAGAAGCCAAGGTCTAGGAAAGCCAAGCCTCAACCCAAGGTATGAATTCTTCAGTCTCTATCTGACAATAATCTTGATTTTGCTATACTCATTATTTTGTAACAGCCACAGGCCAGTCTCCAAGAATCAGCCAACATTTCAATAAGTGTGGTAGATTCCCCTGAGGACCCTACTGACAATGCAGAACATCATGAGGCTACTGGCCAAACTGGTATTTACCTCCAATTCATCACTTTCCTTCTTCTCTGTCAAATTTATTTATTGTTCTTATCTTTCATCACCTTCTATTTAGATGATCCCATAGAAGAAGCAGTGGAAGGACATTATTCTCATCAGGCTCCGAGTCCATCTTCAGATACACAGAATCCCCAAGCAGGCTCAGATTCAGCTCATCCTGATGAAGCTCTCATACAAGAGGTAGTATCTTGCTCCTTAATCATTCTGTAGCAGACTGGCTCATTCGGCTAAAAGTTCCCCTTCTTTTGTTTCAAAAGGTCAATACTCAACCGATAGCCAGTTACTCTCTCATTGTTGAAGAATTTATTGGAGACACTACTAGGGAAGTGCTCATCAATGACGTTCCACTTTCATCACGGAAGACTCCAAAATCGTCACCGAAGTTCTTCTATGACGAATTTGTGACGAAAATTTTTTTGTCATGGAACGAGCGTCATAGATTAGACGGTGATGAAACAAGAAATTTTCATCACTGAATGGAATTCATTCGATGACGAAATAGCCATCGTCACATAATGGAATTTATTCAATGATGAATCCTATTTGTCACTGATGTACCCCGGTTTTCGTCACAACATGCTGCTCCGTCAGGCTGCCAAACGGCGTTTGCCACGCTGGCAGCTGACGTGTCTTGCGCACGTGGCACATCCACGTGGCAGGTGACGTGGCCAACTGACGTGGCTGCTGACGTGGTCTGCCACATGGCAGCTGACCTAGCCGGTGACGTGGAGGGTCCACATGTCACTTTTTGGGCCACGTGGCACGCTGTGATTAGTCCACGTGGCTTGCTGTGAGTGGTTTACATTTTCATCACAGAACCAGGAATTTTCATGATAGATTAAAATTACAATAAGTCATAGAACCAAGAATTTTCATCATAGATTAAAATTACAATAAGGTCACAGAACCGAGAAATTTCGTAACTGATCACATTGCAATAACATCACAGAACCCAGAATTTTCATCACAGGTGCGCATTGTTCTCCTCCATTGCCTTTTGGTTTACCTCTGCCAGCTTCTTCATCTCCTCCATCTCCCTTTGTGTCGTCTGCAGCTTTTCCTCAGCTTCACTTCTCTTCTTGAGATCGTCGAGTTCACCTTGTACAATAGCCTTAGCTTCAGCTGCTAGTTGTTTCGGAAGCTCGCTTTCATTTGATGGTGATGCTTTGGATCAAAGCTTCCATATCATGCTGAAACACCAATGACCCATCATTAGTTGATACTTATTGCATTAATCTGAGGAGGAAATATCAAACAAGATGTATTTTAAAACATATAAATAGCAAGGTACAAGCAAACCTAGCATAATGGACAGACTGAGTATAATTTATATAATTTGTGTACTAGAGATGAAACAATCAGAAATCACCTATCATGTTGAAATAATCAGATTCTTCTCTGTTAAACGCATTCTCATTTCTAGTCCACTTCTCTCAAGTATTAACAGACCACAGTTAATAGAAAGATAAAATATTACCTCTCCAACACAACACTCACCCTTCCAGAAATCAAAAGCAGGTAGGCCCATTGTACAGTACGGTAGATAAGTTTTTATCTAGCAAATATTATGCATCTTCACTGAGACTTACCGTTGACAAGGTAAAGGGCTTGGCCCATATTAAGATTGTGTTTGATGATAAGGTAATCTCTTTGCTACTTAGTTTCGATTAATTATATATACAATGTTCTGATGTAAAGTTTTGATTACCTTAAGCCATAAATGATATCACTGTTATTAGATTTGTCAACGATGGGCAATGAGATTTTTTTTCTCAATTCCAACTGATAGTAGGAATATGACATGATGAAATTATTAAACACGAACCCATGGCCTTATATTTTCCTTGTATTTACAGAATGGAAAGGCAGTGTCGGGAGGATGAGTTAAGAAATCGATCTTCTAAGAAAACACAGGAAGCTGAACAGTCAACATCTAAGTGGGTATGATTTTGCGTCTATGCAGTGTATTTTATTATAAGTATTGAACTATAGGATCATTTGGTTAGGGGTGTATAGTACATACTGAATTTTTTGGCTTACAGTTACATTATATATTGGCTCCGGTGGTTGATTAAACATTATACAAAAACATGCAGCAGAGATGCTAGTATGTAGCTGGCACAGGAATTAACAAGTTGTTGTAGCTATGGAAAAGAATTATACTCACTTCAAGTAATTAAGTAGGTAATCAAACACCTACGGCGATGCTCCTTGCATTTGTGCTCTGAGCATTGACATAAACTCTTTCCTAAGTTCTTTATCAGCCTCCCTTGCTTTTTGCAATTCTTCCATCTGACGCCTATGTTCCTCCTTTTTGGCTTCCCATTCGGCAACTTGGCTTTGGAGTCATTCTTATACCTTTGAAGTATGGCGAGCTGACAGCGTAAACTGAGATCTCTAAACTAAGTAGTAATTTTGTAAAGTAAGTAGTAATGAACAAACAACCATTAATCAATAGACAAGGTTCATTCTCTGATAATCTCAATTAAAGAAAGAATAGTTAACAATTAAATAATAAACAACTGAAGACAGCAATAGGATAACGACCAGCAATTTGCAAAGGCATACACGGCAAAAATTGAATGGAAATTGATAACATGATAATCTTTCCTTTAAAACTTATCTTGTTTCAGTTTCGTTCAGAATGCTACACAACAGAGATTTGCAGAGGCATACACCACCAGCAATAGGATAATATATATAGAGGCATACACGTAGTTGAATGGAAATTGAGGAATTTTATTTAAGTACTCGACAATTTCTCTAAATGAAGTGTGAGTGCCGCTGCTTACCGACGCTGTGAGTCCAACACAAGTATCACGGATCCAATACGACGCTCCGTCATGGTCGGACAAAGTTGGGGTGGGCGCCGTCCTACCTGCATCGCCGAAAAGCGCCACCGTGGCCCCGCGTCTCGTCGTTGAGGGCGCTAGCGGCGGCCTCGTGAGCACCGCGGGGTCGTCGTCGACGATGTTGGTTGCCGCTGCGTCTCCGTTGTGGCCGCGGCCGCCGAGGAGGTCGCCATCTACGACTAAAGTGGATCTACGACCTTGCCTAACTGGCGGCTGCCTTCTCCCCTGGCGATTAGATTAAGTGGGGGTGGGGGGTTAATTAGGGTTTGGATGGGGGCAGGCACGATGGTATACGGCGGCAAAAACGTTTAGGGGCAAAAAAAGTGCGGGATATTTGGCGCTCAAGCTTTGTTTTCGCTAGAATATTGGCGGGCCTATTTTCGGATCGGTGGTCATGGGCAGCCTATCGTGTGTGGCCGCTTGAGTCTGAGCGCGGAGGATACGTAAATACTGATAGGTCGTGTATGGCTAAAGCATGTACATGCTGATCGGCATAAAAATTCCAGTCTCCATGACTCCATGCAAGTAGATGAACGTGTTCTTGGTGAATTTTTCAGTCTCCACCAGCACTCATCACTTTTGAGTGTTTTGGGATGGAGGAAATTTTTTTGTTTTGTGTGTTTCTCCTGTTTATTCATATTTTTTTTGTAAAATTCTTTAAAATTCCTGGACACCAAAGACACTTGTGTAGCGCATTGGTAAGGCACTTTGAGTTTCTCCTTGAGCTCCCTGGTTCAAACCCAAAGTGAGCCAAAATTTTTCCCCATATTTTTCTATTTCTCTATGTTTATTTTTTTGCCAGATTCTTATTTAATTATTACAATATTATTGATTAATGATTACATCATTCATTTTCAAGCATCTTATTAGTTAAAACTTTTTTGTAAACATTATACAACAAATTGAGGATATGCTAGACAAATCTTAAAGTTGCATTAACAACTTTGACTTAGTTATTAGGATATATGTTAGACATGTATGCCTTTGCAAGGATGTGCATGACCACATTCTTAGAATTAGTTGAATCCTTTTTTGTCAACATTTTTCACCAAAGTGAGGTGTCCATGCAAGCTTTTAGAATTTTTAGGTAGCTTACGGTATTTTAACATTTATCATTCACTAATCCAACAAAAAATTACGATAATAGGTAAACTTGGTCGGAAAATTGCATAGATGCACACAGCATCATAGTTTGGTTCTATAAACATTCCATAAAAATTTCAAATGATTTTGACAAGGTGGTACTACACAATCTTGTACAAGCATGAACATCTCTGACTTGGTTATTAGGATATATGTTAGACATGTATGCCTTTGCAAGAATGTGCATGATCACATTCTCAGAATTAGTTGAAACTTTTTTGTCAACATTATACACTAAAGTGAGGTGTCCATGCAAGCTTTTAGAATTTTTTAGGTAGCTTACGGTATTTTAACATTTATCATTCACTAATCAAACAAAAAATTACGATAATAGGTAAACTTGGTCGAAAAATTGCATAGATGCACACAGCATCATAGTTTGGTTCTATAAACATCCCATAAAAATTTCAAATGATTTTGACAAGGTGGTACTACACAATCTTGTACAAGCATGAACATCTCTGACTTAGTTATTAGGATATATGTTAGACACGTATGCCTTTGCGAGAATGTGCATGACCACATTCTCGAATTAGGAAATGAGAAATTTGGAAATAAATGAATTTCTTAAGCAAAAATATACTAATTAAAATCTGACAAAGAAGAGAACATAGAGACATAAAAAAATTATAAAAACCAAAAATGTTGGAAAAACAAAAAAAATGGTTCCTCTTTGGTTTGAACCCGGGAGCTCTTGGACAAACTCGTGTTGTACCATTGTGCTATTGAAGTGTGTTTGTTAAGTCTCTAGCGTAGTTTTATGTAAACAATTTTAAGCGTGACCAAATTAATGGGCCTGCAGGCCGGCCTATGGGCCCATCAAATTCATCGACCGAAAAAAACAAAATATCACGCACTTGAGTACAAAGACAAAAACATGTATCTTACAATCGCAAATGGGTTCGTGTTCCCTTGGTAAGGCTCTGACCTGTTATTAACTGAGAGGTCGTGGGTTCGATCCTCCGTGCGCATCAATTTTTTTGCAAAAAAAAAATGGAGGGGCAGGCTGCTGGTCGAGCTGGACCGTGGGCCAGCAGCGCCACGTGTTCGCTGCTGGTGGGTCCGCCGCCACGTCATCTGCATGTTCTCAGAACAAATGGTAAGGCTCATATCTATTGACCGGTAGGTTGTGGCATCGAAACCACGCAAGAGTAATTTTTTTGCAAAAAAATTAAAGGGAGGTGGCAGGCAGGTGGTCAATCCGAACCGTGGGCCTGGGACCATGACGCCATGTCCTCGAGGTGGAACAAGGGCCAAACATTCAATGACGATTTAGCATTGTTATTGTATGACGATTATTTAGTTTTCGTCATTATTCTTCGTGCCAAAGCTCCGTCACTTGTGACTAATGACGAACCTGCAAATTTCGTCATAGAATGCTCCCAATTGGTGACGGAATTATTAATCGTCACGAGGGAATCGTCATTGATTAACTCATTTCTAGTAGTGAGAGAGAGGTGAAGAAGCTTCATCATAGCAGCAGTTGTCAGCCGAGAACCAAGCTCGGTTGAGGGATATAACTCTTCTTCTTAATAAAGACATCACCACCTTGGTTCAAGATGCAGACCAGATAAGGGACATCATTGAGCTTATTGATCAAGAGATTCCTCCCACTCTTTATGGCTTCCTTGGAATCTATAGCTCATCTTGATGATCACTTTGCCACAGATCGGGAGAGCAAGCAAAAGTATAACTGCTAGAGCCACCTTGCAGAATGACAGACTGGTGAAACAACAACAGGTCAAGGAACTGTATTCTGAAATTCAGTCGGCTAAACATTCCTTGGAAACTCTGGAGCCTGAATTGCAAGTCATGAAGGAAGAGAAGACCAAATTGGAAGCTCAGTTAGCTTAGTTAAATGCCAAAATTCAATTTCACGAAGCCAAAGTTGCCGATCTGTCGAGCTCCATAGAAGCGGCTAAGGCAAAGATAACATCATTATCAAAGAGAACCAACGAGATCAAGACCAGGCTCGCCAAAATCCAAAGCTCCGAAGAGGATGACCGGAAGGTACTTGATGATGTCGGCCGAATCGGGACGATGCCATGGATGTAATTAATCTTTTCCCGAATGAGTAAATCATCGACTTTGTAACTAGATGTAGTACTGCGTTCTCTGAACAATTTGTACCTATGAATGCTTGTATTCTTTTTCTTTAAAAGAAAAGCTTTACCCCTTCATTCTCAATTTAGCCGAACACCATCGACTTACCGATTGAAACCGAATTTTTCCTGAGGCAACAAGTTTTAAAATCTTGCTCAGTTTAGCCGAATCATTGATTTCCCGATCACAACCGAATCCTCTTCGGGGTAGTGGTTCCCAACTTAGCTGAGTCCGGCCCGGTCCAGTAATGGCCCAAGAGTGTGAAAACCCTATTTCATTGCTTGGCTTTCCCGGGGTGCGCTCTTAGTCTCCATAAATATGACCCCACTCCGCCTTTCATCATCACCTCCAATCGAGCAGTTTCCATTGCTGTCTCTTCAACTCTCCGCCCAAACCAAAGTAGAGAGCAACCCTAACCTCTAGCCTTCCAATGGCGGACGACGGCAACCGCGGCAAGCGCCCTACTGAGGAGGAGGCGGAAGGAAGCCGAGCGCGGAACCGCCGGCAACGTAGGTGAGAATCGGTTCCTTGCCCCCTTGCGGTTATTTTCTCGTTCATTCTCTCCAATCTTGATTCTTCTCTTCATCTTTCCAGAGGCGTGGGGATCACCGGAGGATATTATCTTCTTCCTCCAACAACGGCAACCCAAACGGGCACCTCTAACCAGCCTGCTCCTGCTGGTGGTTCGCCGAGCTCTTCTGAGTCCGGCGGGTCATACCACCTCAACCCTTGGGGTCCGGCAGAATCGGAGAGCCCTCGGTATGCTCATGCCGATGCGCTTCTGTATCTCCGGGAGAGGGACGAGGCTCGGAAAGAGCTGGAGGTCGTCTCCAAGAAATGCAGCATTGAGCAAGCCGAATGGGAGGACCAGAGGAAGCAACTCTGTGACGCCGTCACCGGTTTGATATCTCTGTCTAGATTTCTTCATCTTGGTTTCATCTGCTTGTTGACTTACTTTGTTTTTTCGTTTAGCACTTTCTGCAGAGGTCGACCGTCTGAAGGTGGCGGCGAACGAGGTCGCCGACAAGGTGAGCGCCCGCGGGGAGACGGCCGAAGCACGCCTTATTGCCGTGCACGGTCGTGTTTATCAGGCCGTCATCCAAGGTGTGCACCATGGCGTCTCCCTCGGGCTGGCGGCGATGTCATCCCGGACCAACGACGACTACTCCTTCCTGCCGGTCGGGTTCCCTGGTGGACGCCCAGACGAGATCGACGACATCAACGAGCGTCTGGAGGTCTATGAGGCCCATGCTGCTGCCCTCGCTAACTCCACCAACCCCCAATCTGTCCTCAACAGACTATTCGATGATAACGATGATGAGTAGTTTGTATTAGGATAGATTGGTGTAAATAAACTATCTTTTGAAGAATGCTTGTTCGTGACTCTCGATTGTCTTCAGCGAAATTTTGATTGCGATAGTTTTCCGAAAGATAGCTTCCCGAACGCATGACGTCACGTTAGCCGATTAAATCTCGATCTGGAGTTGTGACTATCATGTCATGTCATTCGGCATTTCATTTACTGCACTTCACCTTTCTCTTCTCCCGATAAACCTACCAGTGAAAAAATTGCTGAAGCCACCTCGATAATGTACAGATATTTTTTGTACTAAAGACGATACAAACTGTATCGGCTATTTTGTGCTAGAAGCGATATGTACCATATCGGCTATTTTAGGCAAAAGGCGATTTTCCCTTCATCGGCTATTCATATTCAAACTCGATCTCCTTTCATGAACCAACTTCAACACTGGGATAATATTTTTTAAGAAATCTTCCATTGATAGCTCTAGTAAACTCCTCTCCGAACAAGGTCTTGAATATATATGCGTTGCCGGGCACACATTTTATTACCCGAAAAGGTCCTTCCCAGTTTGGGGACCATTTGCCGAATGCCCTATCTTTTGATCCGATCGGCAATATAGTTTTCCAAACCAAGTCTCCTTCTGCAAATTGCTTTATTTTAACCTTCTTGTTATAATATTTGGCAATGCGCATCTTGTTCTTCTCAATATTCTCCAATGCCTTGAGATGAATCAAATGCAAGTCTTGTAGCTCATCCATCATCAGACTCTTGTAGTCTTTTTCTATCAAATCTTTCTGCAACATGACTCATCTTGAACCTGACTGTAATTCCCATGGTAATACAGCATGATGCCCATAAACCACTTCATAGGGAGATGCCTGAGTAGACCCATGACAAGCCATTCGGTAAGCCCACAATGCTTCATTAAGGACCAAATGCCATCTCCTTGGCTTTTCATCAATCTTCTTCTGGATGATTTTAATCATAATCTTATTTGATGCCTCTGCTTGACCATTGGCTTGTGCATAATATGGAGAGGAATTTAATAATTTGATTCCCATGTCTTCGGCAAAATCGCAAAATTCCGAAGAAGTAAACTGAGTTCCTTGATCAGTTGTTATAGTCTGAGGGATCCCAAATCTGTGAATTATATGCTCCTTAACAAAGCTGATCAAGTTCTCTGACGTAACCTTCTTTAGAGGGATAGCTTCAACCCATTTGGTGAAATAATCTGTGGCCAACGGCGCAAATTTGTGCTCCTTGCTAGAAGGAGGATGAATTTGACCAATCAAATCTATACCCCATCCTCTGAACGCCAAGGTTTGATTATGGGGTTTATAGGAGATGCTAGAACCTTTTGAATATTGCCGAATCTTTGACAATCGTGGCACCCTTTGTAATATTCAAAACAATCTTCCAACATAGTCGGCCAAAAATAACCAGTTCTTCTAATTATCCACTTCATCCGATAAGCCGACTGGTGTGCACCACATAAGCCCTCATGAATCTCAAACATAACCTTTCTGGCCTCTTCTTGACTCAAACATTTGAGCAACACTCCATCGATAGATTTGTAGTACAGTTGATCATCAAGAAGTACAAATTTGAGGGCTTTGTACCTAAGTTTTCAAGAAACTTTCTAAGATGGATTCTTCAGATAATTGATAACATCACACCTCCAATCACCATCTACTTGATCAGCATCGAAAACATTTTCTTCTATAGCAAAAATTTCCCGATTCTCTCGATATCCAGAAGCAGCTTGAGCTAACTTATTTGCTTCTTCATTGTGCTCTCTAGGGATATGATGCAAGGTTATTACTAGAAAATTCTTCAAGAGTTCTCGGCATTCTTCATAATATTCTCTTAATATGTCATAATATTACCAGTCAATTGATTGATCACCAGCTCGGAATCCCCAAAGATTTCAATAGCAACGGCTTTTACCTCTATAAGAAGCCGAAGTCCTCTAAGCAATGCTTCATACTCCGCCTGGTTATTAGTAACATGAAATTCAATAGGAAATGCATACTCAAAAGTTACTCCTTGTGGGGAAATCAAGAGAATACCAGCACTACCACCTTTGCTACAAGATGAACCATCAAAGAATAAAGCCCAAGGTGCAATGCTTATTGCATCAACAGAAGGATCTCGATGCTGGGTAATAAAATCGGCAATAATTTGACCTTTCACCGGTTTTGCCAATTCATATTTTAAATCAAATTCTAACAATGCTAAAATCCATTTGCCAATTCTTCCATTCAAAATTGGCATTGATAACACATGTTTGATTACATCAAAACTAGAAACCACCACGCATTCAGAATTTAACAAATAGTGCTGAAACTTGGTACATGAGTAATATAAACACAGACAAAGTTTCTCTGTAGCCGAATACCTTGTTTCTGGGTCCAGCACTTTCGGCTAAGATAAGCTATTACTCTTTCTTTTCCCTCAAATTCTTGCATGAGGGCCGATTCTATTGTCAGGCTATCGGCCGCCACATACAACTTAAAAGGCTTGTCAAGTTGTGGAGGTACCGACACGGTGGTGCCTTCATATACTTGTTTGATTTCTTCAAAAGTCTTTTGCGTATGTCGCCCCATACAAATTTCTGATCCTTCTTGAGCTTCAAAAGTGGAGAAAAAGGCAAAACTCTTTCGATAGATTGGATATGAACCTCCTCACAAAATTGATCTTGCCCGGCAATGACTGTAACTCGTGAGATTAGTTGGAGGTGCAACTTTGTCTATTGCTTCCATGCTCTTTTTTCCAACTTCAATTCCTCTTTTATGAACTAAAAATCCCAAAATCTCACCAGCCGATACTCCGAAGGCACACTTGTTTGGATTCATCTTCAAGCCATGCTTTCTTGTACACTCCGAGTCTTTCTTAAATCGGCTAAATGTCCTTCAAGGTTCTTAGACTTGACCACCACATCATCAATGTAGATTTCCATAATTTTGTCGATCAACTCATGAAAGATATAATTCATGGCTCTTTGATAAGTTGCTCCGGCATTCTTTAACCCAAATGTCATAAATATCCATTCAAACAAACCGATATGACCAGGACATCCGAAGGCTGTTTTTGAAATATCTTCTATCGCCATAAAGATCTCGATTATAGCCGCATTCTCATCCATAAAACTGATAATCCCATAGCCTGCTGCTGCATCTACTAGTAAATCGGCAAGAATCGGCATCGGGTATCCATCCATTGGAGTGGCTTTATTAAGATCTCTGAAGTCTATACTGCAGACCCTCATCTTTCCATTTTTCTTGTATACCGGTACTATGTTTGAAATCCACTCGCATACCCGCATGGCCGAATGAAGTTTGCTTCTATTAATCTTTCAATTTCCTTCTTCACGTCGGCCAATACCTCCTCTTTATAGATCTTTCGTGGAGGTTGTTTGTATGGACGAAATCCAGGGTTAATAGGCAATCGATGCTCAATGATAGAACGATCCAATCCAGGCATCTCTGTATAATCCCAAGCAAAGCAATCTTTGAATTCTTTCAATAGTTCTACCAACTTTGACTTGTACTCTGGGTCTAAATTTGCACTAATATACATCGGCCTTGGTTTAGAACTATCACCAATATCTATTTCTTCCAACTTGTCGGCCGACATAAAACCACGACCCAGCTTTCCTTTGTTGCCATCGATTGGATTACCCATTAAAAATTACCGTGAGAGCCGATCGCTTGGATCGCACAAGATCTCTGTTGAAAACATTCACAGGACCTTCTTCCCACTCTTTACCGAGAAATTGATCAAAGCCAACATATTCCCGAGAAGCGGTGTTCCATAGAGCAACACTTACCGAATCATTAGCATGAACAACCTCAATATCATCTCCAATCCATTGAATAAGAATCTGGTGCATGGTTGAGGGGATGCAGCAATTGGCATGTATCCAGTCTCTCCCTAGAAGCAGACTATATGCCCCTTGCCATCAATGACAAAGAATGTAGTAATCAGAGTCTTTGAGCCAACCATCAACTCAACATGCACAGCTCCACGAGTATCAGAGGGATTGCCAGCAAAATCCCTGAGAATCATGTTAGTCTTCAGCAGGTCCTCACTTGTCATCCCAAGCTTTCTGAATGTTGTATATGGCATGATATTGATAGCAGCTCCTCCATCAACAAACATCTTGGTCAGAGGCTTGCCATTGACATACCCTTTCAAATAGAGCAGCTTCAAGTGACGATGTTTGGCCGGCTTGTCAAAAACTGCTTGCTGTGTTAACACAAGTTGAGCCATAAATCTTGATACTCACTCTCATCAAAATCAGAGTACACCTCTTCCTGGATCTCTTGGCTTTCGGGAGCTATAAACTCTGATGGGAGGAAGAAAGTCATGCAAGCGTCAGCCGAAGGACCATGTTCATCGGGCTTCTCCTTAGGGCGCCATACTTGCTTCTTTTCAGCAGCTGCTTGTTTCAGTTCCTAGTTCCTCAAGCGTTGAACTCTCCTCTTCTAGCTTTTCCTTAGACCTGGAGGACACCACTGCCCTTTTTGCCATACATACTCGTAGGAGTCTTCTTCTTCATCATGCATCCTATTATGAGTCCAACCTTGATCTGCAAATCTCTTCCTTTACTGATTCTCAAAACCATCTATTTTTAAGCACCGATCGTCCTCAGAAAAACGTGTTCCAAAGCCTTTCATGAACGGGACGGCGGTTGGCTCGAGACTGCCTATACTCTGAGTATTGGGCACTACACTCAGGACAATTGTTTCTAGCAGGCAGCTTCAAACCTTCATTCCAACAATGCTTAAAGAATGAACAACCCCAATGAGACTGTTCCTGTTCTCTCATGTATGCCTCTTGTTCCCTTCGGTACATTTCTTCTTCATACCTCTGGCGTTCTTCCACAAACCTCTGCTTTTCATAGTATCCTCTCTCCTTCTCTCTCTGCCATTTATTCAGCAAGATGCATGATGTGACCCTGGGCCTGGAAGTTTCTCCCCTTTCGGTTCGGCTATTCTGGAACCGAATCCGCTGTTGCAGCTCTTCACTGGAGACTTGCCGATCAGGATCAACAGCACCACTTTTCTTTGCCCTGTCAGAAGTCAGCACTTTCATCTTGCCTTTTCCCTTGGGATCATTCGCAGAGATCATGCCCACAGAGAAAGAAATCATATTTTGTGGAAACCATCAACTTTCATCTTGCCATCGAACCTCGGGTGCCCCTCTTGAATAGCTTTACGGATCCGCACCTTGAACACTCGGCAATCATTGATGGAGTGAGAAGTAGTGTTATGGTAGCCATAATACTTTTTGTCTTTTACTCCCTCAGGACGCAGCATGGGGTGTCCTTCTGGCAACTTGATGCGACCTTCCTTCACCAACAATGCAAAGAGCTTGTCTGCCTTAGTAACATCAAAATCATAAGCTCCCTTTTGTTGCCTCAACCAGCGTTGATTAACTTGAGTAGGCTCCTTTGCCCAATTCAGCTTAGCTGCAGCTATCTCATCTTCATCATCATATTCAGTTGCTTCTTCCAGAAAGCCTTGATACATCTCATTGGTGGCATTGTTCTTCTGAAAGCGACCATCTCTCCTGAGTCCTTGAGCTTGATTACTCATAGCTGCCAATCACTGTGAAAGTTGGCCAAGGTCATCAAACTCCATGCCGAATAGTTTATCTCTAATATTCGGCAACATGCCTGCTATAACCATTCCTAGTAACTGATCATCTGGTATACTCAGGGAATAGCACAAGTTCTTGGTCTCCCTGAACCTGCGAAGATATTCCAGTGGTGTCTCATTTGCTCTCATCCTCAGAGTCATCAGATCAACCATCTTCTTCTCATTGGTACCTGTGTAGAAATATGAGTGAAACTTCTGCTCCAGATCGGCCCATGTACCAATGGAATGAGCTGGTAAAGATGTGAACCACGTGAAGGCTGGTCCTGTAAGAGACAAGGGAAAATACCGAATCCTCCAAGCTTCATCTGCAGCAGCCTCCCCATGTTGCATCAAATACCGACTGATGTGTTCTACAGTGCTGGTGTCATCTTGACCAGAGAATTTGGTCAAATCTGTTGGAGGCTTTACCCTAGGAGGAAGTGCCACTCTGTTGTACCACTCTAGATAAGGAGATTGGTACGAATAGGATTGTTTCTTGGGCTTTAAGCCGAACTGATTCTGCATCATATCGGCCATCTTGTGCACCAACATGTCAATGCTTGAATCTTGAGCTCCTTGCATCTGTCCTCCAGAAGGCAATCACGAAGCACTCTTATACCCCGGATTCCGCATAGCATTGAGAGCATTGTAATCAGTAAACTCCTGATACCCATCTCCATACATGCTCTTTTGCAATCTGTTTGCTGCTGGAGACACTCTAAGGGCTGATGATGGCACTTCTCCTGTTGTACCAAATGTAACCTGACCATAGGTAGGATGCGGTTGTTTCTCACTAGGAACTGGTCCACCTTGGTTTGAGGCAGATGCTGCTCCTCCTCCAGCAGGCTTCTCTTGATGCTTAGGTACATTGAAAAGTGTTGAACTGCTGATTGGGCCAATATTTTCTTCAAAGTACTTATCGGCTGCTGGACCGAAAGTACTGACCATGATTGCTCGAAATGTATTAAGAAAAGTTGTATGATTGTTTGTCATGGTTTCTCCCATAGCCTTGTAGACCAGTTCCGCCATCTTGTGAGCATCCTCTTCTTCGATGTAATCGCTTGATGTGGAAGAAGAACCCTTGGCGCTGGATCCTTCGGATGATCTTGTTGCTCTTATTCTTAGAAAAGGACATCAAACACTTCGTTGGAATTGCTCGCTTGCCTCGCTGCACCAATTCCCTGAAGTTTTCTGGCAACTCATCCATGGCCACATCCGAACGTGATTATTGTTGATGTCAGCCATCTCGAACTAAAGTGGGTCTCACTGGGCGTGCCAAAAAGTGTGTTGGCGCAAAATGTGGCCGTCTGCGCCTCACACACAGCAAGCCGAAAAAGCGTGGGTTCAATCGGGTGCCCGGACGGTTTGGAATCCGAAGACGTGCCAATCGGTTTGACCTGAAAGCCGACAAGGGATAAAACTGTGAGAATAAAACTGGAACATGCCGGGTGAGACCAGACAGTTCCATATTTATGGCCCTTAAGCCACTTACGACGACATACAGCTATAGAAGCTGTCTGCCAAAACATGTTTATGGATCATTTGGCAAATATGAAGTAAGAAGTGTAAAACGTTGATTGCCGAATACACATGTACGAGAAGACATGTTTGAACAAGCCTAGATCGATCATCATATATCATATAGAAACATGAATTCTAGACCAATGACACCATCAAGACACGATAGATATTAAACAGGTAATTTGTAAATATAAATCTACTTAAATAACGCATGCATAGGCTAATCCAACTAGTCTGCCGCACGTCTAGCCTTCGTAAACCCGTCAAGCATAAACCCAAGTTAATCCACCGCATGATACCGCTCGCTATGAATCTACACCACCTCTTATGACCAGATTAATCCACCGCATGATACAATCTAATAATAAGAGGCTAAAAGCATGCATGTACCCAAATAGATCTATAAATACTCACTACTCGTGTAAGCACAACCATATTCAGCAAGATTACCGAATTGGGGTCCATGAAGAAGGAACAGACAAGCTAACATGACCTAAACCTAACAAAACCTGCATCTGCCGCACGATACCTAGTCCTCTTAGGTTTAGACACACCTTAACACGCATGAACCCACAACATGTAGCAATCTAGATTGATCTAATTCGGCTATATAAGCATATGAACAAGAGCCGAAGCGTATCAATCTAGATTGGGCAAAAAAGAGTGTTACGAATATGTAAAACATTAAAAATAATGTAACACATGATAACTTGATGAATCTACTAGATCTTGCCGAATCTAGTAGAGCCGATAACTATCTTGCTTCGCTAAGCTTATCAAGCGGACGCTTGCCGCACGGCCATCTAGTCGAGATAAACAAAGCACAAGCGAAGACTTCTTGATCGTCAAGCAGACGCCTGCCGCACGGCCATCCAGTCGAGACAAACAAGACTACTTGCACCATGATCTAAATCCACCGCATGATACTAGACATGGTAGCAAGGTTGCCGATACTTACGGAGGTCGATGGATCGATGATTCCTCTCGAAGAACTCAACGACACGACGAAAAAGGGACTCGAAACTTGGCACAGGGCCCGGTTGTATTGATTTGATTGTGTATATCCATTACAATGGCCCTGGGTTTATATTTATACCCTGGGCTGAACACGAGTCCTAAAAGACTACGAAATACTAAACAAAATTTGGAAACTACAACTCTTAGCTCTAATTCTCTTCGGAGTCCTCTATTATCACGTCTTTTCTCCCCTGAGTCGTTTGTTCACGCCATCTTCATTTTCCCGAATGGAATCATCACCTTCTGAGATAGCCGACCGCATGGGCATTTACCGAATCACTGAGAATTAGCCGACCGCTCAGTCATTTGCCGAATACACTTCCTGCCGTGTGCTGGGTCCACCTGTCATCTTCTCAATGTTGACCAAAATCCAGTGTTAACAATGCTTTTTGGCAGTTTGACTGTGGAGGTGTCCTTGACATCCAGACTTTGGAGGTGCCTGAAACCACCCAAAGAACCTGGCAGGCGAGAAATGCCCCGGCATCCCCTTAGAGAGAGGAACTTAAGCCGGGGCAGCAGCTTCACCATCTGCTCGACGTCTTTTTTTTTTCTCGAATACGCAAAAGACTTGCGCATCTTTTCCATTAAGAAGAAGAGAATGCAATGCAATACAATAAAACTGGGGTGGAACAAGATTTGGACGGTTAGAAACGAGCCGAGCCACCTTAACAACAAAGCAAAAAGCAAGAAACAGTGGGTCTCTCCGCCGACCCGAAGAACACAGGTTCGGTGGCCGAAATAGGGCGTGAAAACTGGTCTCTAGCCAGAGCGAACACGGGGACACAGCCGGCGACGAGGAAGGGGCAGGGCACGGTGTTGGTGGCGGCGCCGGAGTTCGTAGTGGTCATCAACGGAGCCTTCGGGAGGGAGGAGACGTCCGCGGACGCCCGCTGCGTTGAGAAGAGCCCACCGGAACTTTCGTTCCTGAACCCCTGCAACCGCCGCCGACGGACGAATGACGACGCCTTCAGGAAGGGGATGACGCGGCCGCCACCGTCGTCGGTCCAAGGCACGAAGCCTGGACAAGGGGTTTTCACCCCAATGCCGTCGCCCATACCAACACGCTGCCCAAGTCGCCGCGACCCTCATTTGTCATCCCTGAAGAGTCCTCCAGATCTAGCACACGAAGCATCCTCATCCTTTCAGAGATGAAGAATGGCTTCCACTCCCCAAACACTGTCAAAGGCCGTAGCCGCGACAAGTCGATGCTGTCGAACACATTTCTGTCTCTGTCCCAAGTGCTAGCTATAGCAAGATGGCGACCAGTGCGCTGGGAGTTGATGCTGCAACGCCCCTCCAGTGCAAACACAAGGTTCTCTTCCATTGACCGTGAGATGATGTACTCATGGAAGAAGCCATTGACATGGCACAAGGGCATTCTCTTGTACGAGGCCACAGCTGTCGTCGACCCCAGCAGTTGGATTATGCTCAGCTTGACGAGCTGGGAAAAGAACTCCTCTAAAGTCTCCTCTGCTGTACTTTCTCTTGTGTCCCTGCAGTAACCTTCAGCGATCCACCTCCTCACCAAGCGCGTTGGCCGAATCGGAAGGTTCACAGGGAAGATTGTCAGGTAGAAGATACATGGCTTCAGGAAAGACGGGCACGTATGGAAGTAAGAATGCACCCAGGAGAATAGACCCCGTAGGCTGCCAAAAGCTTGATTTGTCTCCAACTCATGCATTAGGCTGTCCTTCAAGGCTTCAACATCCTCCTCCTTTCCTCCTGTGACTCTGAGCCTAACACCGATAAGAAGTCAGCTATAGCAACTACCACTTCCGGAAGTCCACCACACTTGTGTAAAACTGGAGTGATATCAATCTCAGGTGCTGTGCTGAGCATGGAAGGCGAACCTGCCTTTTGATATACTACCTATAAAAGTTGAGAAATGACGTTAATTATTACTCTCAAAAAAGTTAAGGCACAAAGAAACAGAGATAATTTATTTGCAGAAAATGATCAGTATAGTAATTTGCATGTATGCATTCTATACTAAGATGAAAACAATACTAAAAAGAGTTCAGAATTTTGGCTGGTGAACGAAAACTGTGATATTAATTCATTCCTACCAGTGACCTCCGTTAAACATACATACCAGTAATTTCTGTTCTGTTTTGTTCAGAGTTTTTAAGTCTTAGCTAAAATTTCATGAAGATTTAAATTTTTGACGGAAATTTCAGCCGATTTTATCCGGTTTTTGTGTCTATATCGGCCCCCTCTAGTTATGTCTCAACCGGTAGATGTACTGAACAGCAGACTCTTTCCTCATGCTAATCCATCAACCAATGCTTTTGACAGGCTCAAATCCTAGGAGACATAAGTATTACAAGTTCATAAATAAATTTAGATTTTACAACTGCCCCTTTTTGGATCGGAGGAATTTTCTTGTTTCCTGTGTTTCTTCTGTGAAAATAAATTGGTTTCGGTGAACTTCATGTAAAATTCTTGCGTTCCACGGGGCCCTAAGATTATCTGTGTTTATTTCACAATACCAAAATGTCATATTTGCCAAAAAGCTCAATGGGTCTGATTGAACACTGTTTAAGCACTATACAAGTATGTGTCTAAGTCTAAACGCTACATGAGGCTACACCATTTCCTTTTATTCTAGATATTTCTTCCAACTATATTGGGAGTTTACCTTGCTTTAATGGTTTATCAGTCTGAATAAGAGAAAAACAGAAGGCAACTCCCTCTTTATTACCATTTAGCATTTATAAACACACAGCATATTTTTTTTTGATAATGGATAAAAAATATCCGGCCTCTACATCCAAGGATGTACACAGCCAATTATTACAAGATTTTGCTTGAAACAAAAGAGAAAGCCAAGGTCTTATAGATCGACCCGGACGCTACTTCAAACAATATAAATGTTTCCATCCTTTATTGGATATCTCTAGAGCAATAATTTCTAACTTCTTGCTCATCGTGGAGAGTGCGTCCTTGGCTGTCCCATCACACTGCAACTGAGCCCACGAGCGCAACCAATATGCTCCTCTGAAAATTACCTGCATAATAGAGTTATATTTTATTTGAAAATAACATCATTGCGGCATCTCCAGATAGCCCAACACATTGCAGCCACCCCCACCCAAATCAAATTTCTAATCTTTTTATGTTGATTACTAAGCCAACTACCAAACATGTGGTTGATTGATCTAGGTGGGGTTAAGCTAGTAGCAAAGAAAATAATCCTCTAAATCATTTTGGTAAGGGGGCAATCTAGGAATAAATGTTGGATGTTTTCATTCCCATTACAGCAGATACATTTCGACTCCCTTTCCAATTTTTCCTAGCAAGGTTGTCTTTAGTTAATACGACACCTTTTTGTAAGAACCAAAGAAAGATTTTGATTTTTAGAGGAATTTTTATCTTCCAAATCCTCCTATGTCGAAAGGGTGGGCGTGTATCTACAAGATATCGATACATGGAACGGACTGAAAATAACCCTGATTTGGTTAAGGTCCAATAAAAATAATCTGTTCCTGCCACCAATTTAACATTGGAGATTCTTGCTACTAAGCTTAGCCATTCTGAAAGTTTATTATCCACCAGAGCCCTTCTAAAAGAGATGTTTAGTGGGCTGGTACTCATCACTTTTGACACCGTTGTATAGGAGTCTCGTACTATATTATATAGGGATGGATATTTAACTTTCAATGGTGTATTGCCTACCCATACATCATCTCAAAACCTAGTATTAGTTCCGTCCTTGATATCGAAGGAACCGTTAACTAGTACTTCATCTTTGATCTGCGTGAGGCCTCTCCAAAAATGAGAGTCATTGGGTTTTGCTGTCACTTGAGTAAGGCTTTTGGAGTTTAGGTATTTATTCCTTAGCATAGATTTCCACATGCCTTCTGTGTTTAATAGATTAACCATTCATTTGGCCAGAAGGCATTTATTTTGCAGATGCAAATTAAGGATACCTAGTCCTCCTTGGTCCTTAGGACGGCATAAGATGTCCCATTTAGCAAGTCGGTATCTGTGTTTATCAGAGGAACCTTGCCAGAAGAACCTTGATCTATAATGATCAAGCCTTTTAAGTACTCCTTTGGGAATCTCAAAGAAAGACATCATAAACATGGGTAGGCTGCTTAGAACTGAGTTCAGCAGAACTAGTCTTTCCCCATAAGACAGGTATTTTGCTTTCTAACAAGAGAGTTTCGCATAAACCGGTCTTCTATCTTGCTCCATTCAAAATTAAGGAGTTTTCTATGGTGCATAGAGATCCCTAAATATCGAAGGGATATTCCCTCGCGTTACAACCAAAGAGATCGGTGTAGAAATTTTCCATCTCTTTGGCTGCACCATAGCTTGAAGACTTCACTCTTGTGGAAATTGATCTTCAATCCGGATAGCATTCAAAAGCGCAAAGCGCCAGTTTCAGATCTCGTGCTTGCTCTAGATCATGATCAATGAAGATAATGGTGTCATCTCATATTGTAATATGAATAGTCCATCATCTATAAGATGGGGAATGACACCACTTATTTGACCATCGGCTTTTGCTCTGTTAATAAGAAGAGCTAGCATATCCGCAATGATGTTAAATAAGATGGGTGACATGGGGTCTCCCTGTCCGAGACCCTGTTTGGTCTGGAAGTAGGGTCCTACGTCATCATTTACTTTGACACCCACGCTCCCTCCGGTCACCATTGCTTCAATCCAATGGCACCATTTTGGGGAGAAACCTTTCATACGTAGCATTTGCTGAAGGAAAGACCACTTCACCTTGTCATATGCCTTTTCAAAGTTGATTTTGAAAATGACACCGTCCCTTTTTTTTGTGTGAAGTTCATGGATGGTTTCGTGTAAGATAACGACCCCTTCCATAATGTTACGGCCTGGCATAAAAGCCATTTGTGTTGGTCTCACCACAGTTTTAGCTACTAAATTAAGCCTATTCGTGCCCACTTTAGTGAATATCTTGAAACTCACATTAAGAACACAAATCGGCCTAAATTGCTGGATTCTAGTGGCATTATTTACCTTTGGAATTAGGTACTCTCAATCTCTATCTGGTACTTGTGGAGGTATAAACTCCATATACCCTCACGGCCTAGTTTGGGCCGACACGCTATCATCGGTGGCCCATCAAGCTTCAAGACCGATCGGCTCGGCTGCGGTCGGACTGACCTAAAACAGGGAAGAATAATCGAAGACCGACAAGGAGGACAAGACCTAGCCGAGATAGGAAAGTTTAGACTTGTAAAGTATGTAAACTTAGTACCGAGATAGGCTAGTTCCGACTTGTAACCTTGCTCCCGCGATATATAAGGAGAGCAAGGACCCCCATGCCGAGGGACGAGAATCGGGCATAACGCACGGACTCATACATCCACATCATAATTGAAACAGAGCGGGACTAGGGTTTTACGCATCCTTGCGGCCCGAACTGGGTAAACCTCGTGTGATTGCTCCTGTTTACGTCTTGCTCGCAATCTCGTGCGCCTTCTGCCAATCCATTACCGGTCAGGGCATACCCCTGGTCGGACTATCGCCGATATTTCATCGACAGTGGCGCGCCAGGTAGGGGGTGCGCACCGAGATTTCACGTCGATCAAGATGATTTCCTTCCCGGCTTCCATGACTTTTGAAGCTGGCCTCACCTTCACCATTGGGACGATGACCTGGACACCGCTCCAGACACCTCATACATCGAGAGTCCGCCCTCGATCCTAGCTCCACGAAGCAATGAAGGTACAGATCCTTTGTCTTCTCGGCCACGAAGCATCACCACCGAAGCTCGAGTTATCGAACTCCAGGCCTTTTCTTCTAGGCACCAATCGGCCACCGAGATGAAAATTGGGCCGATCTGTTCAAAGCAACTCATGATCAACGGATAAGCTCATAGAGTTTTTGCTCAATTTGGATCCATCCAGATTGAATCAAAGCAAAAATCATCTACTATCCTTCAACAAACCGAGCGCGAGCAGGCGCCCAGAAATATCAACGAGATCACAAGATCCTAGACCCAAGAACTGCATCACCGTTTCCATACGGGTTGCCAAACACCGCCACTTTGTTTAATCACCAACTTTTGGCAGACTACCGCAGAGACCATAACCGGATCCTTGATCCACGTTCAGACATGATCAACTATACCTTTGACGCACCCGCAGGACATGTTGTTAACCATGTACGTCTCGAAGAAGCCACGGATGATCAATCTCCGGAGAAGACACGTGATGTCACCCCGAGATACACCCGGTTCGACGATTATTACAATATCTTGGAGCTCTCGGGATCGGTACACACGGTAATCTATTCCGATAACGAGGAAGAGATACGATCCTTGCAAGATCCCGCGCCAAGTATACCGATACAACGCCGGATCTACCACTCATCGCGCTCCGACCGGAGGAACCCGAACAAATCTTATCGAGGTCCACAACCCGACCACATCCACCCAAGAGCTGCAACGCAGTTCCCACCATTCCCTCCCGTCTAGGGAATGCGGTATGCCACGTTAGTGACAACGAGATTACCATCAACGGAGAAACCGACGAACAAAGACAGCAACGAGAAGGTCGAAACGCAGATCGTGAACAACGAAGGCAAAACGAGGCTGCGGTCCGGCAGCGGCCGACCCGGGATCGCGTGGTCGGACGACGCAGAATTTTCGACGAAATCTTGCCAACGACTTCGATCTTGTAGGTGAACGACAAGTCCACACAACCCCAAGCGCCAATCTGGCGATTGCCATCGACCGTCTCAAAACGGCCAACGTCCCTCAAACACCCCAAATCGAGGAAGCAATTGATCTGTTAGTAGCTGCCAAAGCTCAAGTAAATCACATGAGAGAACAAGCACTTCCGGCCATGTCTCTCAGAAGTCACAGGCCACGTAGCTTCTACAGCAATCGTATCCCGGATTCTAGGGAAGGAGGTGCCGATAACAATAACTACGACGACGACGAGAAAAGTTGTGGGAACTTTCCTCACAATAGGTTTTACCAAAGGCGCAACGCCGGAGGAAGACAAATCAATAACGAGACAACGAGATTATAGTCAACCCTTCAATCACCATCATGACGAACAATATGATGACAATGACCTCCGAGCAGTCATCAATAACCGATACCGAGCTCGCATGGATGCCTCAGGACCAAAGCCTTATTCGGCTACCCTACGAGAGGTAGTCTGGCCCAAAAGTTTCAGGATACCAGACATCAAAACATACGATGGCAAGGTCGACCCAGAGCATTGGATCCTCTTATATGAAGTAGCCGTACGAGCAGCGGGGGGGATGAACACGTCATGGCCAATTACCTCCCTATCGTACTCGACAGTGGGCCGAATAATTGGTTATTACGACAACGAGAGGGGTCGATTCACAGCTGGCCTCAACTACGACATCTCTTCATCGAGAACTACTGAGAATAACATGCCGGCAGCTGGCACTAAGTACGATCTAGCAAAGATCGTCGATTACCCGAATGAACCACTACGTCACTACATACGACGCTTCTCAGAAGTCTGGACAACAATTCCAGACATATCAGCAGTCGAAGTCGTGTCCCTTTTCGTACAGGGACTACGACAACCCAGAAATATTGATCTACGAAAAGAACTTTTGAGAAGACAACCCAATACAACCAACGAGATGTTCAGAATAGCCCGAGAATTCGCTCGCGTTGACGACGCCATGCAACATTTGCCCGAAACCGGACAAGGATACAGAAGCTTCAGAAGAAACGATGACGAGAGAAAGAGATTTGCAACGCAAAGACATGCGCGAAACGACGAGACGTGACAATAACCGTCGCAATGAACGACGACGCGACAATCGTATACAAAACAATTATAGCGAGAGACACGAGATCAACGCGTCCATTCGGTACCACCTAGCGAGAGAAAAGAAGCGAGACTTCGATCCAGAATATGAGAAGATTCTAGGCCGGGACTGCCCTAAACACCCGGGAAAAGGGCATACCATGGGCGAGTGTCGCGGATTCACAGCAATTTTTAGCAGGGCAGCCACCAAGAAACAAAGATTGATAAAACAAAACAAGGAAAAACGACCTGAACAGAAGGACAAAACCGAGGAAGAAGAAGACAGCGATAAAGACCCTCGACATCAATTCAACGAGCCCACCAAACACCTGTCAGCCATGATCTTCGGTGGCAAGGTTGGCCTCGAAAACTCGCGTGACAAGAAATTACTAAAAAGGAGGATCATGGCGATCGCTAAGTCAGATGGGGCAAACACAGATACCAAAGCTCCAGCTTGGTCGGAACAACCAGTCACCTTCAACAGGGCTGACATGTGGGCGAATATACCGACGGCTGGCGCTTCCCTTTGGTACTCGATCCGGTTGTCAACCACATACGCATGGAAAGAGTACTCATAGATGGCGGCAATGCCTTAAACATATTATTCTTACAAGCGTTCCGAGAGCTAGGGTTAAAGATTGAAGATCTCGAGCCTTACGACTCACCATTCTGGGGAGTCATGCCAGGCAAACCATCAATGCCCTTGGGAAAAATAACCCTACCCGTCCGGTTCGGGACAAGACAAAGACTTCGAAAAAGATTACGTCGGCTTCATTGTAGGCGACTTCGAAGGCGTTTACCACGCCATACTCGGTCGACCAGGGATCACGAAGTTCATGGCTGTCCCTCACTATGGATATCTAGTATTGAAAATGCCAACATCAAAAGGCATTCTTTCTCTCAGAGGCAATGTGTTTATGGCCCATGACTGCGAAACAAACGCCTACGCGCGGCCGAATTAGCGACCTCAAAGCTCACATGGAGCAAACATGCCTTGAAGCAAAACAGATACTCGAAGCTGATCTCCAGATCCCAGTCAAGCAGTCTAAAAGATCAGCTAACAAAAGCAACGACACAAAGAAGATCGAGCTCATCCCCGGCGATAAAGAAAAAACCGCTCTTATAGGAGCCCATCTAGACGACAAATAGGAAGACGCGCTCGTCCAATTCCTAAGGGACAACATAAGCATATTTGCTTGGAAACCAGCAGACATGCCAGGCGTCCCAAGGGAAAAGGCCGAGCACTTCCTTAATGTCTCAGAAACCGCCAAACCAATCAAACAAAGATTACGACGGTTTGCTCGCGACAGGAAGGAGGTGATTAGGGTAGAAGTGTTAAAGCTATTAGCAGCTGGTTTTATAAAAGAAGTGTATGATCCTGAATGGAGAATGTGTGTTGATTATACCGATCTCAACAAACACTGCCCTAAAGACCCCTTCAAACTACCTCGCATCGACGAAGTAGTTGATTCAACCGCAGTCGCGAACTGTTGTCCTTTTTAGATTGCTATTCGGGGTATCACCAAATAGCCCTAGCAAATCGACGATCAAATAAAAACATCATTCATCACGCCTTTCGGCGCATGCGCTATACGACCATGTCGTTTGGCCTCAAAAATGCTGGTGCAACATACCAACGCGCTATCCAAGAATGTCTTCAAAAGAAATTTCCGACCAAATTGGTTGAAGCATACGTAGACGACGTAGTCGTAAAAACAAAGGAGAGCGGATCCTTAGTTCCAAACCTAGAGCGAACCTTCGTCGCTTTAAACAAATTTCAGTGGAAATTAAACCCACAAAAATGCATATTCGGAGTACCATCAGGGATACTACTTGGCAACGTAGTTAGCCAAGACGGCATCAAGCCAAATCCCGGAAAGGTTAATGCAGTTTTAAAAATGACGCAACCTAAAGGCATAAAAGATATCCAGAAACTTACTGGATGCATGGCGGCTTTAAGCCGCTTCATATCAAGACTTGGCGAAAAAGGCCTTCCCTTTTTCAAAATATTATAGGCCAAGCAAAAATTTGAATGGACAGGCGAAGCAGACAAAGCCTTCTTCGAACTCAAGACATATTTAACATCGCCACCAGTGCTAACAGCACCTAAAGATGACGAAGAATTATTGCTATACATTGCGGCTACCGATCGCGTGGTCGACACGAAATAGTCGTCGAACGACAAGAAGAGGGACACACATATGGTGTACAAAGACTAGTCTACTACATTAGCGAAGTTTTAAACGACTCCAAACGAGAGATACCCACACGTACAAAAACTTTTGTATGGGATCCTAATAACAAAACAAAAGTTGCTACACTACTTTGACACATATCCGATCACAATAGTAACGAGAACATGCTGTTGGCGACATTCTCCGCAATAAAGACGCCAGTGGTCGGATCATCAAATGGGCAATAGAACTTAGCCCATACACATTGAAATTTCAAAGCAGAACAACCATCAAATCCCAGGCTTTGGCTGATTTTCTAGTAGAATGGACGGACATGTCCCTACCTCCATTTCAAAACGAAGCCGTACGATGGGAAATGTTCTTCGATGGTTCCCTTAAAATAAAAGGAGCGGGAGCGGCGTCGTGTTCAAAGCACCAAGCGGTGATACCCTAAGATACGTGCTTTGCGTATCCATTTCAAAGCTTCAAATAATGCGGCCGAATATGAAGCCGCACTTCATGGCCTCAAAATAGCCATCGAGTTGGGCATAAAAAGGCTCCTCGTCTTTGGAGATTCTAATTTAGTCGTCCGGCAAATCAACAAAGAATGGGATTGTACTAATGAGAAAATGGAAGCATACGTGGCGAGAAATAAGGAAGGCTGGAAAATAAATTCTATGGTCTGCGAGTTCACCTATATACCAAGAGAAAAGAACAAACTTGCCGACCAATTATCTAAATTGGGATCGATAGAGCAAAAATGCCACCCGACGTATTTGTTCAAGATCTACTATTACCGTCCACACAGGGAGGTAGCACAGAACTACCAAAAAAGGAAATAGATTCATTTGACGACAAAACTAAAACAGATGATATCCAGAGCATACTTCGCCCATCTCCGACCAAAGAAAAACGGTATCATCGCCACAATCCGACCAGCACCCTTCAGAATAAATGCTCCAGTAACAAGATCAGGCAAAAAATCTATAGATAACTCCAAAGTTATTTATCCAAAGAAAAGAAAGCGACAAGACCCTTCAACCGCAAAGGGATGTAACGAGCAAATACCATCAGTGGAACCTTTGGAACAAACAAAAGAGACAAAGCCAGACTGGAGAATTCCCTTTATTCGGTATCTCATTGATGAGGACACACCAACAGATAAAATAGAAAAACAGCGTCTCATAAGACGCAGTAAACATTATGTCCTAGTCGATGGGCAACTTATGCGCAAAAATGCAAGCGCTGAAGTCTTGCAGAAATGCATTTCCTTCGAAGAAGGAGCAGAACTACTACTACGTATTCACGAAGGGATGTGTGGAAACCATGCGGCATGAAAAACACGGTCGGAAAGGTGTTCCGAGCGGGTTTTTACTTGGCCAACCGCACTCGCGATGCTAAGAAATTAGTTCAGCATTGTAAAGGTTGCCAATTCTTCGCTAAACAAATTCATGTCCCCGCACATGAGCTTCAAACAATACCAGCAAAGGCAAGGCCCTTTTCATGCTTTGGGGACTAGACATGATAGGACCATTCAAAAAAGCCCCGGCGGCTATCAATTTGTCTATGTACTTATAGACAAATTTTCAAAATGGATAGAATATAAGCCCTTAGTCAAGGCAAATGCTCAAAAGGCTGTCGAATTCCTAACGACGTCGTACATCGTTTCGGCGTACCCAACACCATCATAACAGATTTGGGATCTACATTCACAGGTGGTGAATTTTGGGATTTTTGCGAAGACTTAGGAACAAAAGTGAAATATGTATCAGTGGCTCACCCTCGAGCCAATGGTCAAGTAGAAAGAGCAAATGGGATGATCATAGACGCCCTACGAAAAAGGCTATACCGAGACAACGATACCCATCCAGGAAGATGGTATCATGAATTACCTGCTGTGATATGGGGACTTCGAACTCAACCAAGCAGAAATACCGGCGTCTCGCCTTATTTCATGATATTTGGTGCTTTGAAGCGGTTTTACCGAGATGAAGTGGCATTTGGCTCACCAAGAACAAAAAACTATGACGAGGAAGCCACAAATGAAGTCGAAAAAACTATCATCGATTCGGGAGAAGAGCGCAACTTGGAAACACTCCCAAGAATGGCTAAATATCTAGCGGCTCTACGACGCTATTACAACGAATGTAAAAGAAAGACGGTTTGTGGTCGGAGATCTCGTCCTCAAAAGAATTCGAGAAAAACAGACGACCTCCACAAATTGTCATCTCATTGGGAAGGACCTTTCCTAGTCAAAGCGATCACAAGACCAACGACTTATAAATTGTGTACTCTAGACGATCCACTAGAGATTTGCCAAACTCTTGGCACATAGAACACTTAATTAAATTCTATGCTTAAAGGCAATTGTAATTTATACAATAACAAGATACCGCCATCCGTACCAAAGCACACGAGATATTTTTACAATACGGTGCCAAGCACCACGAACTCAATACCACGGGAAAAGTTTAAAGTTATTGCTCGGGCACAAGATCTATCTTGTCGGCAATAACACAAAGCGGTGCCCCAACAAGCCTTCGCAAATCTTTGAGCTTTTCCGGAGAAGTGTCTGCAGGCCGTCCAGACTCCAAGCGCTTGAAATCTGCCCGAGGAAAGTGAGATTGCGCAAGAGCTATAACACTCGACGCAACAAAGCGGCTCCCTTTACCGACAAACTCCTTCAATAAGCGCCATGAACGGCGGCATTGATCCACAACAAATTCGGGAACAAGAAGGGGATTTGTCGGCCTCACTTCACCTCACGCAAGCACAGAAAACAGAGGCTGCAGTCCACCCGCCATGGATAGATAACGTTCTGTCAATTGCTGGTTATCATCCTTCAGCACGCCAAATTGCGCCATATGACGCTCATGCGTTTCTACACAAACACAATTTATAAGATACAATCAGATCAAAACTTCAAACACAGAAGATAACAAAGGAGAAAAAACGCACCTCGTGCCTCCTTCTCCAAGCGTTCAATTTCTACGCGGGCCTTATTGCCTGCCTCGTTCAGACGAGCAATTTCAGCAGCCATTAAGGCTTTGTCACTCTCCAATTCTGCAAAATACTCAATCAGCTACTTATAACTTCTATTAAAATAACAAGTAACAAAAGCAAAGCAAAACGAACCTTTGTTCTTTTTCAGCGGGGACTCTTTCTCAAGTTCCCAAAGCTTTTCACGACCTTCATAAACTCGGATTTGCCGACCCAAATCCTTGTTTTGCTTCCGCGAGAAGACCGTTTTCACACATGGTCGGCTTGAACCGCTCTATGCAAAGGCGACGTTTTTCAGCAACATCTTCAACGGCTGCGAAAGGATCTTTTATAAACACTACAAGATGGGCAAAATAGAAAAATCACTAAAGACAAGTACTAACCTTGACACGAGCCCGCAAATCAGCAAACACTCGCTCAAAGCCATCAGAAATGGTACCCCTGTCAATATCTTCAAAAATGTGCCACTCTCCATCCTCATCCTGATGGGCAACATAGCTGCGGCTGCCAGGAATACGGGCACCAGAAGAAGTTCCTCCTCTGATCTCTTCCATTATCTCGGGGTGATCTGCGTTTGAGGCACTGGGTCTGAAACTACCCAAGCTCATATTAAGATGATGATCATCCCCAAGAGAAGAAACCAGGGAGGAATCTAGCGCTAACGGCTCAGCATCCCCAGAAGAGGCCACAGTATTGGCACCGTCAGTAACCATTACAGAGTCAGCAGCAACATTGGCAACAGCTGCCCCTGGATCCCCAACAAGATCAACAGCAGGTGGCACAACTTCAGGCACGGCCCTTTGATCCATAACAACATTGCCAGGAGGAGTTATGCCATCAGGAACAGCCTCTTGGCTCAGTAAAGCGGCCCCAGCATTCTCCAAAGTTACATGATCCAAAGGGCCCCTGACTAAGTCATCAACAATGGGAGCCCTGCAAAGAAAAATTTACAACCAATCAAAACAAGAAAAAGAAGAGCATAGCAAGTTTAACAAGATTCGCAAAACTTACAGTTCAGACTGCTCAAAATGCAGATTAAAATAATCTGGCATATCCTCCCCTTCATCCCTAGAAGGCACAGAGGTACCAACATCAAGGTTAACTTGCATCAACAAGTTAGGAGGAGGAGAAGAACGACCAGTGGCAGCAAGCGTGTCATCACATTGGCCCACGGCGACAGCAGGAGCACCCCGACTACTCACAGTCTGACCTAAGAGATGAGCATCTACAAGATCTCCTGAATGACCGGTTTGATCGGCAGGTGATACGGGCTGCTCCATAACATGGCTAGCTCTCTGCACCAAAGGGAGAGCACTATCCCGACCACTCTCAGAGCGCAATTTCTTGCGTCGGGCAAACTCAGCAAGGGTCACCCCATCCTCACAATCAGAATCAGAGTCCGACGATTCTATAATCCGATTATGACGACGTTTTTGACCAACGAAGCACAAGCTTGTAGTGATAAAGCTCCACCGGTCAAGACGCCACTCCGCTTCTTCTTTTCATAAACAATTTTCCGCTTGCCAGCCGCCTTTGACTGATCGACATCAAGATCGGAAAGATCATCGAGCACTATCATCCTGTCAATACCCCGATCAAAACCAAAGTGCGTTGGTACTGAAGAGCTTCCCAGTGCGAGATCATCTAAAGGCGCTCGGGACACATAAATATGACGGCCCTATAAGCATATAAAGATCAGTCTAATTACCAAAAGCATTGAGATATGAAGAAAACAAACAAGTGAACGAACGGTACCGGTGGAGGTGGCATCCTCCAGTCATAAGGTTTAATAGTTGGACGAGGGATATGAGTATCCTCCCCGTTTGAACATCTTCATAAGCCTCAAATTAATATCATCAAGAGAAATTTCCTCCGAAGATTCACGAGAAGGATCATCCTTCGACGATATTCCCACAGAAATAAATTCTCTCCTTCAAAGGTTGGATACGGCGAGAGATGAACACAAACCACCGTAAAACCATTCGGCCCTTAAAATTCATCATTGCCGAGAATCTCTTTCACTTCAATCATCTCGGTAGCATTTGGCTTATCCGACCAGCGATGATTCGGTTCGGGAATCGAGTAATATCACAAGGGACAGCCTCCCTTGCTCATTGTCATTCACATAGAACCATTTTTTGAACCAATCTTTCACATTGTCGGTATGAGTGAAAGACGGCCCGGCGTGAACGCATTCCATCACGAAGAGAGAGGTAGCATGCTCCAACTACAGGACTACCCCTAAATTTCCTCTCTTTTTCAATTCATAAAAATGACGAAACACATTGAAGTTTGGGGGAATTGCAAGATACATCTCACAATATGCAACAAAGAGAGCAACTTGTCATAATTGAGTTCGGTTGCGGATTGTAGATAGAAATCCCCCAAAAATGCAAAGTTCCACCAGGAAAGTATGAAGAGGAATACCCAAGCCTCTGATGAAATAATCTTCAAAGACAACTATTTCACCATCATAGGGGCGAGGAAACGCCTCACCTCGCGGCGGCACACGCCACACTTCAAAAGATGCTGGCGGAATCATGCCTCCATCCGCCAAGGAATTCAACGACGCCGCCGTCGATTGCGTCGGCGACCAAAGAAGCTTCATCTGCTTCTCATATTCCTTCTGTTCCTTCTCCTTCCTTTTCTCTGATGCAGATTGACGCTTTTCCCCATGGTCTTCGTGCAGAAGAATGCGAGGATTTCGAAGCTAACCCTAAGAAACGGAGCACCGGAAAGCGAAGAACCGGTGCAGGAACGGCGAGGCAAAATGAAAGCAAGCGGTCCAAATGACGGCGGCACCGGGAGTTTTTAACCACACTAGGGTTTTTTACTCCCGATGGGCCGAGAAAGGCCGCCCCGGCGGAAAAAAAGGCTTTTTCGGTTCGTTTCTTTTTCCCCCATTTAAAATTCATTTTTTCCCTTGAGACGCACAGCTTACCGAGACACCCGAAAGCGGCCCAGTAAGCAAAGCTACTAATGGCCGTTTAAGTCTGTCTTCTAGCTATAGTCTTAAAAACAGCCTCGCTAAAAAGACTGGGTTCACAGCAAAGCTGTTCCAACCCGCTGTAACAAAGTTACAGTATAGCATCAACAATTCAACCCACACAATCCGACAGCTGAGCTGGGATTTTTTCGCCAATGATACCGGTTATTCGGCACACAAATAGCTAAGCTATTTCATGGGTTTAGATTCAAAACCATGGTTTCACGGCCACGTTTGGGACGAGTTAAGTAGCAAAGCTATCTTAACTTAATCATGACAAAGTCATGGCATGGTTCAAACCGACCAGCCCAAATGAAATTTGGCTCGCTCGGTCTCACTCAAAGAGTGGTCGGAAACACATAAAGCATGATATAATGATCAGTTGTCTTCTTTTTTAGACCACGACATAACGTGTTCCACCTCATCTCGGGCTCGGGGACTACGTGGGCCCACGTCACCCGAGAGGTGACATGGGCTAGATCCTTCTTTTAGAGCTTGCTTTGCAACATATACTATCTTACGGCAACCTCGGGGACTACGGGGCCCACGTCATTTGCATGACTCGGCGGCGATCCTTTCTCTTTACAAAGAGTTTAGTTTCAAAACTAAGCTAAGGCAATGACCAATCACGACAGATACCATGTGATGGCAGGCATCACACACTAACGAGGGCCCACGTCTTCAGATTTGGGACCCTTTCAAAATTCTTTTTTCTTTTCAGGAGCATCATAAATCTTTCGGCCAAAACCGACAACGTCAACCAAGTGTAAGCAAAGTGTGGTCGGAAGCACTAGACGGTCCTCCGGCCACCTGCTCGGACCACATGTCGAACGTGTGTCCGACCACCCTTTCTCACTCAACCAAGCAAGACGGTGTTTTTTCCCTCAAGATCCATGATGCTCGGGGACTAGCCGTGGAGGTATAAACTCCATATACCCTCACGGCCTAGTTTGGGCCGACACGCTATCATCGAGCCGGCCCATCAAGCTTCAAGACCGATCGGCTCGGGCTGGTCGGACAGCCTAAAACAGAGCAAGAATAATCGAAGACCGACAAGGAGGACAAGACCTAGCCGAGATAGGAAAGTTTAGACTTGTAAAGTATGTAAACTTAGTACCGAGATAGGCTAGTTCCGACTTGTAACCTTGCTCCCCGCGATATATAAGGAGAGCAAGGACCCCCATGCCGGAGGACGAGAATCGGGCATAACGCACGGACTCATACATCCACATCATAATTGAAACGAGAGAGCAGGACTAGGGTTTTACGCATCCTTGCGGCCTGAACCTGGGTAAACCTCGTGTGATTGCTCCCTGTTTACGTCTTGCTCGCAATCTCGTGCGCCTTCTGCCAATCCATTACCGGTCAGGGCATACCCCTGGTCGGACTATCGCCGATATTTCGTCGACAGTACTCTTTATGTTTTTCCATGCATATTCATAGTCTCCCTTTGCATCATATATATGTCTAGTACAACTTTATCTTATTTCATATCATTAGCTCTTGTTGTAGAATATATGTCATGACCTTATAAATCTATGTTTCAGCTTTCAAATATAAATTAATCTTAATTTTTTATCCACAAGTAAAATTGAAATTCTAGTGTTTATCACACTTTTTATCGAAAAAATCCCTTTTTATTTCATTGTATTCTAAGTCAAAGACTAGATCCTTAAATTTCATGGTGACGTAAACAGTCATTTTAGCTAACACCGTAGAACAAAAATATTGGATTTGCTCCATGGAAGAATGATGTATAGTTTAGTGTTTTCCAATTAAAACTTGAGTGCGTATAACTATCAATGTAGGTTGTTATAATTCTCCATTGATAATTATAAATTTACTTATAAATTAAAAACTTATATATGATTTAGTGCATGAATGAATTGTTAGAGCCATCGGTACAAAAGTTGTATAAGAAACATTTTTTTATGATTACTAAACCATAGAAATATATACTAAGAACCAGTGATGTGCCGATGGATCAGACATGGTGCCTCTCTCAGTGATCTGCCAGACCAGTCTTCCCCCTCTGTCCCCTTCCTCATCAATGACGCTAGGCGGCAGCAAGGGCCAAGATCATGTAGAACCCGCTGGATAAGATAGATGGTGGTGAGGGAGCGGGAACACTTTTGTTAGCCGGTGGCCCCAATGAGCTCCATTTTTTTATTTTTATTCTTTTTTATTTCTCATGGTATTATTGTTTACCGCCTTGTAAATGTGTGCTATTTCACAATGGTTAGGTAGTTTCTTCTAGACAAGTCCAATTCTTTGTACCCCAGACCGATTAGTCAAGGCCTTCACATATCTAAGTAACTGACTGATTTTGTTTCTTTGTAATTGAAATTTTAGAAACCAAGGAACCGAATCGGCCATTCCGGTATAATGGAATTCCCACCCACAAATTGTGAATGATGGATACTATCCTTCCTATAGTTGAGCCAAAGAATCTAGAGTACTAATTACTATGAATAGCTATATATATTGATGGGTATTCATACTCACTCCCTAAATCCATCCATTTCAAATGGTATGGATAGAAAATTGTCTAACCATTAGGAATGTGTAGGGCATGGGTGATACTCACTTGCATCCGATGATTGCATATTAAGGTATACTCAAACTCCAAGCACCTCTCCTATATTATCTTGATGCAATGGAGATGATCTAGGTTTAATTAGGGTATAAGTAAGCACGGTGCACTACCAAATCCTCTCCAATAAGGTATATAACTATGATTACTTAGGGATCGACTTATAAAATTTCTAAGTGGATACATTGACTTGTGAGCAAAAGTCTGAAGCTTACCACCTCTGGTAGGCACCCTCCCAAACCGCACCAAACTATTACACACACAAACTTTTCTATCTAGAGTCTAGAATACCATCTGGGCTTGCAGGATGTGCATATTCTAAGCTCCACCGAAGCACCAAATCTTTGTTCACCGGGACTTAACCAAATACTTCAATACAACAACAACGACAAGCATATCAGACAAATACTATTTGGAGGCCACAACTTAGAGGCTCTATGTGAATGCTTACGGGGTGAAGTAGAAAAAACATATGAATATCCTATAAAATCTCACAAAAACTAGAAACATCCGCCATATATTTAGTAGGCTCTGAACAGAATTCACACAACAATAACCATAAAATATACTCACCCTGTTACAAAATATAAGACATTTTGGTTTTCTAGATAATTTTTTTATTACGTATTTATACATAGTGTAAGTTTTAGTGCATACTAAAAGCTATATATATCAAGAAAAGTTAAAACATCTTTTAATTTGAATACAGAGAGTATTATTTTTTTAAAAAAAAAAAATTTGCCTCTATCATTATAAAACTATGTCATTAACCATGTAAATCTTGATCCAATACTTGTCACTAGCACTATGTAAAATAACCTAAAGCAACCTCTAATCTTCATTCAAATTTCATATATTGTTACAAATAGCATAATGTAACCCATAAATATAAAATAGGAACACCTTCCAAAATAAAAAAAACAAATATTCTAAGATATGTGTATAATGATTCTAAATTACTCAATTATATCATTGTTAAAATAGAAAACCCGTAAACACATGTGAAGGTTTGATAGTCATGTAAAAAATCTGATCTAGGAATGGAAAAGTGAAGTGATTTTAATAGTCTATTACAAGCGAATAAAGATAAGGGTCAACTGACAACACCTCTAACACTAAATGGAGGTGTGATATAATATGAACGTGGGTAGAAAAGAAGGTAAGGTAACTATAACTAAAGCCTATCACCATAAGTTAAATTAAAATAAATGTTTTTGTTAGTATCATATTGTAATACAAACACATGAGACATATAGTCAGGTAAACGTATGTCTAAAATATATGGTTGTGAAATGAAAGTGGAGAGCTATGACTTGGGGATGGAAAACTATATAGACCAGTTAGTAACAAAAAGTCACAACTAGATTGATAAGAATGTATCTACATCAGTATTGTGTCAGAATGCAAGTGGGAGAAATAAAGATAAGAAATTTTCATTTGTTGTGCATCCTGAATTTATACATATGTCTAATACATATATATCTTAAAATTACTAGCTCATGCGGTTGCATGGGTCAATTAACTACTTCATTAATAAACAATCAATCATTACCGATTAAGCTAAAATTATTCTCAAATGAAGAAGGAAGGGCACATTGGAGTGGAGGTGGCGGTGTGGTGGGAAGGATATGGCATCAATAATGATCACCGCCCATGCACATGCCCAATGCTTATGAAGTGGCAAAGCCAAAAGCTAAGATGAAGGATGTCACCATGATATTTGTCTCTGATACACACTATGCTCTATCCTTCTCTGGAGAGCTCCCTAAACTCTAGCGATCGACCTACTTGTACTTTTCTAGTTTAGGGCCTAAGGATTTAAAAGAGAAGGATTGTGCCTGGATGCCTGCTATGGGATGATTAGGGGTGTTGGCAGTCAATTTGTGGTGGCAAAGGGAGGACGACGGAATGACAAAACCGTGGGGAACCTCCTCCCATGATGGAGGAGGACCGATGATGTACAGTTGGCCTATGATTGTAGGCATAAGGGAAAAAGGGCAGGATGTAGCTAGAATGATGGGTAGAGATGAGAGTGTGGGAACATTATTGACGGTTGTTGCTGACATTGGAGGTGAAGCCATTAATGTAGTAGAGAGGGAACTCAGATATGAGCGCTTTAAACTAGTTATGCAGCCTACAACATCCCCCCATAGAAATAGAATAAGAATGTAAATCTACTTTCATTTATTTATATGTTTTTATTGATTCTTTATTTAAATATAATTGCATTGACATGTGTCCTTCGACACGATAAAATAGAGATACTTCCATATCATAGATTCATGTTGATTTCTGTTAATAATAATTCTACATGTATGGATCCACAGTCGTGAGTACGAAGATAAAAAACAAAAAGCAAATTTATTATAGGCATGAGATGTTTGTTTTGTTTAGTCAATATTGACCAATAATAACATGATGGAAGCCTGAAGTATATACATATGTATACATTATTGTAATAACTAGCAGATTGAGAAGTAGAATCTTATTATGACTAGTATAGTGCCCGTGCTAACGCTACGGCTTTATTTTAGGAACGCACATAAAAAGAACCATTATTGACTCACGCCAATTGTTTGCGCGCTTTGAAATTGAACCATCCTAGTTTTCAACTTTCCTCATGAATACCACCAATTGGCAGTTCACATAACAGCATATGGTTCAGATTACTCATAGCAATGTGACATGAATTCCTTTTCTTTTATCCATGTCAGCTACATTACAATTCATGCAGTTAAGCAAAGTGATATATAATATCAACGTCAGATGCAGAACAGTTGTACTGATTGACAAAGTGCATGATTACATCTCTGTACCTAACCTACTTGTTCTGAATCATCATAGAACTATCAGTGAACTCCTTTTTTTTGTGACCAGAACTGTCATTGAACTCTAGCGCTCTTCTGCCCAACCATAGACAACTCTTCTAGCATGGTAAGGCAGGTGCTCAGCTGCAGCCAGACTTGAAGTTGCTGCTGCATCTGCTCTACTGTCGACCTGTTCTGAAATAAAATACACGCCACGACACTTCGTGAAAAAAGACCGAATCTGAGACAAAGAGAGCAGCAGTGCAAAAACAGCAATGTGAACTCCACTAAATCTTCTTTTGATTGTGAACCTGTGCTTATAGGATCACCTGAGCTTGGCTGAACTTTATAGATTTTTTCAGAGTTGGTAACTACATGTTTATATTAGTGTTCCAGTTTTGAGATGACAAATAAATATGATACTAACAAATTCAACTTCTCTCTAACTTAAAAGTAGCTCTTAGATAAAATAGTAAGCATATTGCAACATTGTAAATGTGTGGCACCTAATTTGCATTCCTAAACCCTTTACTGCTCTTGTGATAAGCAGCACCGTCAAGGCATTTTAAAACATGGTATATTGAAATTCAGATTCAGACCAGAAGATTTATATAACACAATGTGAGGATCTCGAAGTGGAAGTAGGGAAGGCCGATTTGAGAAATTCACTTGACTATTTTCTCTAAGCATCATGGGCAGAAAAAACTAATTAAAAATCCCAATAACCGTGGCAATGCAGAATATGGTTACAAAGATGTACCTTACGGCCCTTGACAGCAAGCTTCCTTTCTGATTTATGTTTAGCTTGAGATTGGCGCCATAATGACTTAGACGTTTTCAAAAGGTCACACTCACATGTGTTAAAAAAAATATAGCATGCATAAGGCAACTTTCTCTGTTGAACCAACCTGACCCATGCTATTAGCTGCAGCTAGCGGTTCGTAGTCAAAGCTCCTCGACCTGGAGGATGAGTCAGGCATTAGGACCAAACTCGACATCAAGGACTGAATTTAGCTACTTCCTTTGGCATAACATCAACAACTTGACGAACACAATAAAGAAGAGCTGCCAACACCTACATTAAGATGGCCAAAGATCAGTTTGAATACACTTGGACATCACAAGGCTATGGCAAATGAAGCATCAAATAAAAGGATGGACCAAAAGTTTGGCAAATAATTTTACAAAAGAAAATAATTAGCAATCTTCGTTGTCACAATCTGAACAGAGGCTGTGCAAAGAAATTTCATTCATAAAAACCGATGTCAACTATTTTAGTTTGTTCATCTAATCTAACTAAATAAAATAACCAAAATGAGTACTATTGTGCCCTATGTATTCTATCCAAATAGAGCATAAAGGAACACAAAACTGTTTGCAACCATCCAAAACTGTGCTTTGCTGCCAGCTCCATCTGTAGTATGGCAAATGGCCAATTGACTTTTCTATATCTAAAAAGTACAAAATGATAGGCACTGATAGATGAGAAACGGTTTCTATAAACAGTTTTGAAGGTCGCTGTCGACTTACTGCAAGGCCTCATGAGTGTTCGACACCTCTTCCATAATGTCCCTATATTCAGCAGGTTTCTAAAACCAAGAACATGCTGGTGCCCAGGCACATATTTTAAAAAACTATTTAGTGAGACATTATAAGATCCAAGGCATTGTCTACAATTTAGATAAGAACTGAGATTGGAAAATCTGACTATGTAAGATATCATACTTTGAATAAAAGGCATTTCTTGCAATTTTGAATTTGGACAAAACAAGAGGTTTTACCTAATTCGTTTCATCTCACAAGAGTCAGGCAGTCAGCTCTTGATCTCTCTCATGACAAGCTAAATAAAAGGTAACAATTGAATCAGCAAGGGAGCACTTGAAAGAGAGATAAATATTATATCTGTTGGATACTACTAATCTGAGTGTTGCCCATGCTGGATACTACTGAATGTGTAGGATAACACTGCAATGCTTGATTTCTCCTGATGAAGTTGCTCAAATGTATGGACTGAAAAAAATAAAATCATATTTGTCATTTTATTTCTATCTGTATTCTGACCTGAGCCGCTGATCCTTCCCGCCTAGCAGCATGATCCATCCGTTTGGTGGTTCTCAAAAGAAAAGAGATCCATACGGTTGGTGTCCTTAAAGCAGTATATCGCTATGAGCTCCATAAGGCACTTCCCTGATGGTACCTGTAGTGTAAAATCACAACATACTAAACACTTGATTGCCTGCTAGGTTTCAAAAAAAAAAAAGGAAGAGAAACCAAATTGTTAATTGAACACAGGGACGCAACGATGACTACCTTGGCCGACTCCCTCCAATGCCAGAGTAGGACGTGCAGCTCGTCGACGTCCATGCCCAGCACTGCCACCGCCGCGATCCATAGCCGTCCCGTGGATATCCGCCACCGCCGCGTCCGCCCTGCACGGATCCAGACCTCGAGGATGGCTGCCCATTGCCAGTACCCACGTACGCAAGGCCATCGGGATGGGGAAGGGCGTCACAGCCGCCGTCGAAGGGGATGGGGAAGAGCGCCACCACGGACGAGGATGATGCCAGCATGGTCGCGGGGAGCAGGGAGCCGCCACCGATCGTGAAGTCACTGGCCGCCGCCGCTACCCCACGGCCTCCGCGCTCGCACCTCGGGTGTCCTCGGACCTGGCAGAGGATTTGGCGGCACCAGCCCATCGGCATCCCGCGCAGGGGCGCAGCATGCGCTCCGGAGGAGAGGGTGGGGGGCGGAGGGAGGATGGCGGCGGCGCCCAAGCTCGACTCGTGGCGGCGGAAGTACGGGCGATTTCTGTTTTTCCCGTGATAAGCAACGAGATTTCCTTTTCCTTTTTTTTCCCGTGATCCGTGATCAGGGGGTGTGGGTTAGTTTGAGTCTGCCTTGTGGGGTAGGGGTAAGGTTGCAGGCTTCTTACTCTTTTAGAAGAATTGCATTATAGTAGAGATTTGAAGCTGCTTTCATTGGGAGGTGAGGAGGAGGGTGAGAGACTGGCTGTGGGGTCGGGGGTGAGTGTGAGGCTTCTAACACGTTTAGAAGAATTGCATTATAGTAGAGATATATACACCTTCTTTTTTTTCTCGAATATGCAAAAGACTTGCGCATCTTTTACATTAAGAAGAAGAGGATGCAATGCAATACAATGAACCGGGGTGAAACAAGATTTGGACGATTCGAAACGAGCCGAGCCACCTCCGGTAAGAACCAACAAGAAAAGAAAACAACAGGAAGAAATGGCCACCGCCACGGAGACAACCCAGAGGCCCGAAGGGGGGAAGCAGGGGCACGACTAGACGTCGGAGGAGCCCGTAGGTGCGCCGTCGGAGCCTTCAGGAAGGAAGTGACGCCCGCAGACGCCAACTCCGATGGACTATGCACCCAAGGAATCTTTCGTTCCCGAGTAGGCTCCGGCAGTGGCGCCCGAGGAACAGCGGGGATGACACCTTCAAGAAGGTGATGACGATCGCGCCACTGTCGTCAGTCCTAGCCCGAAGGCCTGAGGACATGGTTTTCACCGATGCTGTCCTGGGTTGCCGCTGCCGCCAATGACGTAGCTTGATGTCCTCATGGAGTCTGCGCCGGTGCCGATCAACTAGGTGGTCGTGGTGGTGGTGGGCCGAGCGCCGGCGCTTGGGTACCGCCAGGTTGGTCGTGGCTCACCACATACCGCCGAGGCGAGCGGGAGACCAAGCGACCGCTGGTCACCGTGCGAGCACTCACCCCGAGTGCTGACGGGAGGGCGCCGCCAATACGGCCAAGGCACGTTTGCGGGAGCACAGGCCCTGGTGAAGTGCGCGGGGATGCCGGGGACGGGCCAAACGGCCGTCCTGCCGCCCATCCCGGAGAGGGGTTGGCCGGAACTGCCGCCGAAGGCCGCCAATCTCTGGCTACGACCCACCACAGCCACTAGGCAACGTGGGGGGTAGGGGATGAGCGTGCATCAGCCTCATCAGCCTCTAGAACTTTGATGTTAAACACTGAGTTTTGTGTTGTACATTGTGTGGCCACATTTTCTTCATTTGTAATAACAATGATACGGCTTTTAGAACATCCAATTTCCAAGGCAGATTTTATCAAGCGCCATTCTTCCATGGACCGCAGACCATCGATAACAACAAGACACCTATGTTCATGTAGAAGGTCACGGCACTCTTGAATCGGGTCTTTGAATCTCAACATGCTGGAGCTTTGTAGTGACTCAGATTGTAGATCCAAGAGTAGGCTCCACAGTAAGTCCCTCCAATTGAAAGGATGGCAAACCTTCACCCAACCAAACTTTTCAAAACCACAGGACTGTCGAAGCACCTCTGTGCTGTAGATGTGTTTGACGACTGAGGATTTGCCAACACCAGAAATCCCCCACAAGAATAATACCTCCCTATCGGCAGGGGATATTGCCATACGCTGAAACATATTTAAATCGATCTCACGGCCAACCCGTACATGCTGAAATTTCTCTAACCAGACACGTGCAGCTTTTTGCTTGGTCGTCTGCACCTCCTTTTCCTTATTATCCTGAAAAAAGAGAGAATGTGAATTAGTGAACTTTTCTGGCTATTATCCTGAAAAAAGAGAGAATGTGAATTACTGAAGTTTTCTGGCTTTCGTTAAAACGTGACCCTTTAACAACAGGCCATTCTTCGCACAGAATAAGCATGCCAACGCTCATAGAGGTTTTTATAGCAGTCCTTGGTGTTTCAAAAAGATCGGTGCATCGTTATATTTTGGTGCTTTACTGTCTCATATGTAGAATTAATACACATAGGACACGCCGATGCTAAAACTAGGAGGTGCTTTCTGTCTCTAAAAGAATATCGTTCTGGCTATGCACCTAGCCGTCAGCCATCAGGTGCACAACTGGAATGACAAGGTAGTATACTTGAATTTTATCAGGTACTTTTATTTTGGAGTAATTTTACTAATTGCATATTGCCAGCTTGTGTAGTGAATATGACTATATGGCGAAGCAGTGTGGGAATTAACTGATCAAACGTACCTATCACCATCTTGGTTATTGGGGTTCAATATTTTATATGCACTATTCATATCACCAACAAATGGTATCGTATGTCATTGGATTATTAGCATTTTGCTGGGCCCTTTGGAAAATGAAATTCAATGTACATTGAAGTATTGCTGTATGTGCTATTATATATTAGATACATGGTTAAGTAATAATAGAGTAAAATATGTTCAAAAGACAGTAAAACAAAGTGATAATAAGCATATTTAGTGGAGAGAGAACTCTAAGGCCTTCGTCCCAAATATATGATTACAGATGTAAAGTTTTTACCATGTTGGGCCACGTATATAAAGTTTTTACCATGTTCTAGACCTTTTAACCAATTATTATTGCATTGACTACTTTCTTAAAAGCTGGACGAGGTACTATTGATCACATGCTCTATACACAATGACAGGGGAAGCGACTCCAATGTAAGAAAAGGAAAAGGCCTAAAGCTAGGGTTAGAAGGCCCCCTGGCTAAATCCTAGACATCATAATATTACCCTTTCCATGCTTTACTCAAAACAACATGTGAATAATACAAAAAGACACGTCTAATACTATGATCACTACTACAGATTGAGCTATCACTGCCGAGTACATCAGTGCCGGAAATTATGGAACCGGCAGTGACAACATTCAGTGCCGGTTCTAAACTTCAAAATCAGACAAATGATTGAGCCAGCTGAAGAACCGGCACTGAAGGTCCACATCACTGTCGGTCGGTGTTACCAACCGGCAGTGAACATATTGTAACACCCCGTGTTACGATCTTGCTTAACCCCAGAGTTATGGCCTAAGAGAAATCATCATAAACGAATTCCACGGGCTTTAAAATTTTTGATACGCATTAAATGACGAATAACTTTTATAAAACAAAAATAAAATATATCTTATGAGTTTAAATCTTTCAAATAGATAAAAGGAAAATATAATAATTAATCTTTGCTTAAAAAGATCATTACGTGCTAATGATAAAAATGTGTGGGATATAGTGTTGCCTGAGTGCTTTGCATGAAACTAGCTTATACATAATTGTTTATTATATACTTGTTAAAGAGAAGAAGAAAATAGAAAATACAACACACGTACACCACAACGCACTCACGTATACACACATGAACGACCGGACACTTGCTCAGTTGCTTCTGCTGGTCTGCTGTCCTGCTCGTCATCACGCACCTGGCCTTGCTCCACTGCCGGTGTCATGCTGTGCGTGTACGCCCCTGTCCGTCCGACGCTATTCGCCTATTCTTGACCAAGCCGAGCTGTTGTGCTGCATGCTGCTCCTGCTGGCTCGGCCGCATTGCTTGACCAAGAGAGCTCGAGTGCATGCCGTCAGTGCTCGTGAGTCGCCCTTGCACATGTACACACCGAACAAAGACGCCAAGCGCCTGACAATGAAGAAGATCGTGCTGCAGCTCGCTGCTCGTGCTGGCCGCTGGCCGGCTGCACAGCCCGGCCGAGAGAGAGAGGAAGCATGCTGCCCGTGCTGCCGCCACCGTGCTCGAGACGTGGCCGGGCTATTGCCCTTTGATCCACCTACCGCGGACTTGCACCATTGCCGCCGCATCAAGGTCGCCGGACCCCAACCACAGTAGTGACGGGATGTCTCTCTGCCCTGCTCTGCCGCTAGCCGACGCCGGCGGCGACCCCGCTTGGTTTTGCCATGCCGTGTGCGTCGTGCCAAGTCATTCAGTCCCGTCAACTGCAGCACGTGTCCGCATTAACTTTCCTTGCCGGTCGAAGCCGCTCCATTTACCTACTCAATCCAAGCGAGTGCCCTCTCCATGGCTGTGCGCTGAGTGCTGAGCCGTCACCCTTCCCTTTCCCACGCTGCTTAGCTCGAAGCTTCTCAGTTCGATTCCTCGCAACAGCGAGTATAGCCAGGGAAGCTAGCTAAACGATCCACGCATATCGAGAACCAGAAGCGCACTGAGGCCGGGCAGCTTGTTGGCATTTTCGCTTGCCGCCGGCCGTACGCGCCGTCGGAGACAATATGTTTGGGGGTAAGCCGTAGAGTTGGTAGCTAGCAGTTCAGTTGCTCGTACTAGCTCGTGAACTCATCGTGACCTCCTCTAGCTGGTGCTCGCGCTATCTTGGCCAGGGAGCTCGTCGACGGTGTGATGACGCCGCAACGGTGTCCATGGTGAAGCGCCGCAGACCGCGTTGCGGGTACGTGGCCAGACCACCTCGGCAACCCTCGGCCTCGGCTTCGACTGTCGCCTGAACCAGCATCACGGTGAGCTTCTGATGCTTCTCTGACCTGTCGAGAGTGTGTAGGATCGCCGGAATAGCCGCGGCTGCCGCGAGCATGGAGTCTCCATGTGCTCCTCTGTCTCGTACGTGAGTTTAGATGGGAGGAGTGTGGGCAGAAAAGTAACGAAACCCAGGGGGTTATGCGTGAAAACATGAGAGACATATGAATAGTAAAAGGGCTGATTAGATTTTAGAAAGAAGTTCTGGCTTGCGATGTGAACGTGCTTGCTAGCTGCTTCTTTGCTTCTAAAAGTCATCAAATATATCTCAGTTTGTAAAATTTGTTTAAATTCGAAACGAACTCCTAAATTCATGAGACTTTTACAGTAGCTTTATTATATTAGTATGTGCTCTCTGTAATTTTGGTAGCTCTAAATGAGACTGTTGCAAGGTTTCTAAATATCTACTAAAATTAATATGATTATAAGCATGATAATGGTTTGCGAGATGAATCACGTGCACAATGAACTTGATGTCTTGCTTGCTAAAGCTAATACATAACTTACTAGTGTAGTCATCAGAGTTTAGCTCAGTAGAGTAACATGTGTGTTCTTCTAAGAGTTGTTGTTACCAGCTCGCTGTAATTTTTGTAGCTCTGGATTAATTGATTTCTAAGCTAGCTAATGAACTCTCGTTTGGAATATGTATTAGATTAATAAAATGGATGAGGCGACACCTTGGTTTGTATAACTAAAATACTCGTTGGAAAAAAATAACGTCTGATCCGAAAACATGGGAACACAGCCTAGCATGTTAGAGTTGGCTCGTTAGCTTGAGAGGAGCGATCGTATTTTAAGCGTTGCGATTGCGGTTATTTATTTACGTCTCCACGTTGCATCTACAGATATCATAATAGGAACGGTGAAGGATTGTGGAGTCATCTGGAGGTAGCAGAAAAGATGGCGTTCCGCTGGTTGCATCATCGTGATGGAATACTAACTTTGGTTATACCTTACCCAGGCAAGCCCCGGTGCATAACCCCTATTATTCTGCACTTTACATTATGCTTGTGCATTAAGTTTTAAGGAGTTGAATGAAATCCACTTGCATATATATCTTTATCCCATGAGTCTTACTAATATATCAGGATCGTGTAAATTGCTATGCTATAGGATTTCGGTAGAAGTCGAGTGATTACCTGTCACTCACGAGAGATAGGAAAAATATTGTTGTTATCTTAATATGACATGGAATATATATACATATGGATGATAATTGGAGACTGGGTGGGATTGTACTTGGATTTGGATCTGGACTTGGTTTGGGCAATCTGAGCGAGGCTCTGGTTGCGTTTGTCCCACCTGTGTCGGTTAAGGACCGTCCGTTGCAACGGATGGTAGTCAGGTCACAGACTTATTATCCTGAGCACATACTTGCTTATGGGGGCGGGAAGACCCGTTTCTTTCGTGCCTTGGTTTCCAGCTCTTTCCACATCGACGGGTTGGAGGCGGGGATAGGTTGGAGGTCCTTGCACCATATTGAGGCCGGGCCTCAAGTATGGGGGCTTGGAGTCCACGTTTGGGGTGGGGACCTGGAACCCTTGGCAGGGAAGGAAGGGGTTAGTCTTGCTTGTGCCTAGGGTACGAGCGAGGCGTGTGTTTTAGGGTACCCAGCTGGGCTACATTGATTCGCGAATCGCCGATTGTTTCGGTACGACTTGGCTATGGTTGTTGACATTTCTAACGCCACTCAGTGTTAGGTTGTCATCCCCAACATGGCGCCAAAAATGCTGGTACTAAATAATGCAACTGCTACTAGAAATAAATATGGGATCCGCAAGCGCACGTATAATACCGATGTAGCATTTTAACCAGGAGTAATCCAGGTATCGTTATTTATAATTTTACCACTTTGGGAAGAGAATGCACTGGATAATGAGTGATGAGCAATGCACATGCGATAATGGAGAGCTTAGCCTTGTCTCGTATCGATCATCTCATACGGGTAAGTGTCACATAAAATATAGGAATGAATGATAAATGACATAAGATAAATGAGAGCATTTAGCCACATAAAATAATAGTAATAAGCCATCTCAACTTAGCACTCTAAGCTTATAACACTAGCATGGACTAGGACGATCTAGGGTATAATCCTATGTTATTCTAACTATAAAGTCAAAGCATACAATGATTAGTGCAAGAACATCTAGCAATCATGGCGGGAAAAGGTTACATCTATGCATAGTGATATTACCGAGAAGACTAGAGACATAGCAATGACTTCAATGTAATAGGTTTGTTCTCGCTAGACCTATACTCGGGAGAAGGGCTACAAAGGACTCAACAGACTGTCACTCCCGCGATCTACCTCACGATCCGGAATATAGGGTGCAATCGCAGATAAATACGGTATAGGCACCATGCCCACACAATATCTATCACTCACCCATTGGCCTAATGAGCAAGCGCTATACGATCCTATGCATAAACATAATTCTAGTCCAACTATGCTAAACATATAATCAAAGTAAACTAAGAACGATATAATTGAGAACATAATCAAATAGAGCATAGTCAAGTCTGATATAATAGAATAGAATAAAGTACTACTCATAGTATCACGAACAATGATGAATATTACAAGAATGTAGAGGGGAATTACCAAGAACTCCGACAGATCCGGACTCCAAGCTAGGCTTGATTCCCTCTAGATCTATTCCTATGTAGCTATGCTACTAAACTATGGAGCTCTAATTGAGATGGTGGCTCGGCTTCTCCGAATCATCTCGAGATGAATGAAGAGAGAATGAATTAGGATGAATTAGGGTTTCACCCGGGGGCCGGGGGCTCGAATATATAGCCCCCTAGGATGAACCACAAATTCGGATCAAACCGACCTAAATGGACGATAATTATTCATCCTCAAAGGCGGTGGAGGCGGGATCCGCGAGACTCGACGCCATTGGTCGAGGTGGGGAGTCGGCCGACTCCCCCTTGGGCGGCCGACCGGCCAGCCGCCAGTGGGGCCCGGCCTTCGGGGTCGCCTTCTCGGAGTCTTCTAGATTATACTTTTTCACCCGTTCGGTCTTTATCTCTATGTAATCATGACATGTGGGCCTCCTTTGGTTCTCTTTCTAATAACCCCCGCGAAAATAGACAATCACCAAAACTCGTGGAATTCTGTCAGTGTAACCCCTATATCTAACAGGTGAACTCATATTAGTCCTTTCTCTTGCTGCATTGATGGTATAAAATTGATACTTAACAACCGTCAACAAACTCCCCCAAGCTTACCTTTTGCTCGTCCCTGAGCAAAGATAGACTCAGTGATGGATCAGGAGTTGCTACAATGCTTTCACTTCTCACAAGTACACATGCGTTCAAACAAGAACTCTCCTCCGGATTAGAGTGAACTATTCTGACTCAAAACTCACTCATATTACCTTTCACCATGGGGCTTGTAACCGTCATTTGGGTCTTGAGTAGTTGAAAGATAGAATGGTCAAGTCAAGCGCCATGTTTCTCGCTCTTCGATCAACTATTATCCCGGAGTTTTTGCAAAGTTTTGAAATAAAACTCAGAGTTCCTTGTATGAACCTTTCAAGTCTCTCATTTGTGGTATTTCTGGATCCTCTCTAAGGCATGAGTAGTGTATGCCTTCTCTCTTTTCTCAAAAATATGTGGTATTTGTGGAACTAAGGCATAGTGGAAAGTGCCTTCTCTCTCTCACCCTACTTTCTAATAGGCTTATGTGGAGCTCATAGGTAGGGAGACACTCAAACTCACTTGCATATATTGCACAGCTTAAGACATGGATCCAATAGGAACTAAAATAATAATAAAGTCATATGTGCATGTGAATGAGGAAATGGAATGGATGAGAAGATGATGATAGGATGATGATGGTAGTAAGGAAATGATTATGAGGGGTACTCAACCGGTGAACATCTACTTCTACACTTGCTCTTTTAGGGATAACATGACTCCCTTTATTTAAAAACCTTAGAACTTCTTGAAAGGAAGGACTTGGCTACTCTTTTCTTTCTTCTTCTTTTTTCTTTTTTTTTCTTTCTTTTTTTAGAGCAACCAATCCTCTGAAAACGAACTTTAGCAACGGGGATTCATATAACTTGAAATTATAATAACTAGAGCTTTTATGTAGGCAAATGGAACGGCGATGATTATGTGGATGGATGGATGGATGGATGCGTACTCCCAGGGTAGGAGCAGCATAAGTGCGTATCTCCAGGGTAAAGACAGCACAATATGTGGTGGATATGGATCTATATGTGGGTGGTACTTCGAGGAACAGTAGCACAGAATGAATGTAACATTTATAAAATGGGTGCATGCTTCGAGAACAGTAAGTAGCATAGATCAATGGATGGAGAGCACATAGTATTGACTTTAACTGCGTGACTAATTCCTTATGGGTCCACAAAGATAACCACACTCAATGCCTATAAAGCCTACACTCAAACCTACAATATGATCTATATAAACATATGGGTTTTCCTAATCTAGTAAGCATGAATATATGGTGTGGTAGGAATTTAAACTCTCATCATAAAGGAACTCATCATGCAGGAATTTATTATTTTCATAGATAAATTCTCCGAACTCTAGTATCTCTAGGAACAAGATGGACAGCACTCAAAACCTTCCCATATCATACCCGTCAACCACCTAGACTTAGATCAAGTGTTTGCTACCCACAAGTTTCGTGGTTCGAGCAAATCTCAAATCTAAACAAATTGTGTCTAAAACTCGGGAGAGTGCAAGGTTGAAAACTAGGTACTTGAAAGGAATTACGGCAGCAACTATTCATCATCTCCATGTAGAGTTTATTCTAGGGATCACTTTTAAAAACAGATTGCAAGAGCTCTCCAAAAGTAGAAAAGATAAATAAGGAAATCTTTCTCGGGTTTCTATGGTTATGCATCTTTTTTAGTTATTTTAACAAAGCATACTTTAACAATGTATAAATAGATACGTTGGAAGCACTTAGCTTGGTACACGGGGATGCTCTCCCCAAGCCGGATGTTGACATAGTCTCATGATGTTGCCGACAGCACCGAAGACGTTCTAGTCCTCCAGAGTGTTGTAGATAGTTGCCGTTGGAGACAGCGTTCAAGTGTCACGGCAGCACTCCGATTGGGGACTGGATGTCCTTCTCGCTGTTATCTCTTCATGATCCTTGATGTTCCGTGAAGCTCAAATAGACAACAAAGCTTGTGGAACCGATTAAGCGTTAGTGATAAAACCTCTAGGCCCCGGTTGTTTAGAACTTTCTTAACTTAGATTTGTTCTAACAGATCACAAGAAATGTTTTTTTTTATCTTTTTATTATTTAAGGAATGCGTACAGGGAAAATAAATATGCCGATAAATACCAAGTTACCTCTTGGCGCGGCGTTCGGTGGTTTTAAGTCCTCCGAACAGGACTTGTCATGTTCGCTCATTTTTCAAGGGGCGCATTGGCCGGCGCCTCGATGACGTCGCCTCGTGTGTAGGAATTGATTCTGATTTTGCTTTTACCTTCCACACCTTCTTTGTTGGAGAGGATGACCTTGAGGAGGAAGCTTCTTGGATCATTTGTTTTTCTTCTGGTAGCACCTCTTCTTCTTTTACAACATTCTTTTCTTCGGGGTACCGGTCTTCATATCTTGACACTTCTCCCTCATAGTCACCCATCCATCTCGTAGTGATGTTCTTCTTGTTCCGCGACGGGTACGCTGCCTTCTCCTTGCTCTGTTCTTCTTGGGCTCCTCGATTATATAATTATTGTTGAAGTAGCGGCGTACCTTCTCAGTGGGAAAGTGGAAATGGATTTCTCCTGTTCCAATATAGATGATAGCTCTGGTGGTGTTCAGGAATGGTCTTCCTAGGATGATTGGAGGATCATAGTCATCTCCCATGTCAATGACTAGGAAGTCTGTAGGGACATAATGGTCATCTATCTAGATGAGGACATCCTTCACTTCTCCTTCGACGAAGCGGAATGTCTGATCTGCCATATGTAGCTGTGCATAGGTAGGCTCCAAAGGCATAGTGCCATATAGATACTCGTAAGTTACCTTGGCCATGATGTTGACGCCCGATCCGGTGTCACGCATGCCTTTATTGAAAGAGCTTCGTTGATGGAGCATTGAATGGTTGGGACACACAGGTCATCCTTCTTGATCAGACGTGGGGATCTGAGTAAGTGGTCATGCTCCTTGTGGACTGCAGTGACCATCCTCACTGTCTCCGTCTTCTTGGTCTTCTTATTCTTGTTCTTCTTAGCTGGATTCTTCTTCTTCTCACTGTTTCTGTCGATGAGGGTGTCTTTGGGAACTGCAAAGACTCGTTCTTGAAGAAGAAGGTTTCTCTCTTGCCCTTGATGTTGAAGATGATCTTGGCGGTGTTGGCATACATTATGGCTCCAGCAGTGTTCAAGAATGGTCGTCCCAGAATGATAGGGGACCTTTCATTATTGCCTGTATCCACTACCACGAAGTCTGCTGGAACATACGAGTTGCCTACTCGTACACATATGTCTTCTAGTATTCCCAAAGGGACACGGAGTGACTGATCTGCAAGCTGCAAGCACATGGTTGTGTATGTTAAGGGGCATCTGAATAGCTTCTCATATATCACTCTTGGCATAATGTTGATGCTTGCACCGAAGTCACAGATTGCTTCATTAAAGTTGGTACTTCCAATGGAGATTGGAATGACTGGTGTCCCTGGGTCACCCTTCTTGATTGGCAGAGTTGAGTCAATCCATGACCCCTTCGATGGATCACTCCGGCTATCTTCTACATTGAATATATCAACAAGATTTGCAGTTTCGAGCTCTTCGGGTTGTCCTGCCAATTTACCTTGGCCAGCAGAGGGAGCAATGTTGACAAGCTATTGTACCTGTGACTCAAGTATCTTGTTGAAGCTGAAGCTGACTCTTGATGGCATTGGAAAAGCCATCCATTCTCCGTTGCCGAGTGTCTCTAGGACCTTGTCATTTGATGTCGCTTCTTGGACAGATTGTCCATCATCTTGCCTTGATTCAAGACTAACTCTCTCAAAGGCGGCCGGTTGTAATTATTGTAGGAAGAGTTGTTACCTTGATAGTTGCCTGAATAATTGCCGAGTAGTTAGGCCTTTGCTGCTGATTCCAACCTTGATTCTGCTGAGGACGATAGTAATTATTATTGTTGTTGTTATTGAGGTAGTTCACGTCCTCCTTCAGCTCCGGCGCTTAGCACCTGTGCCCAGCTCTCCACACTCTTCACATGTCATGCGAGCATCATGTATATGCATGACTTCTTTCTTCTCTCGGGGCTCTCTCATCGAGCCTCTTCATTAGCAGATCCATTTTGGCGACAAAGATGTCTACCTCTTTCACCGGTGCATTCCTCCACCTCTTGCTATGGTCTGCGTTCTTTCTTCACTCCAACCTTGGTTGGATGCCATCTTCTCCACAAGAGCCGTGGCTTGAGGAATAGTGAGTGATAAGAATGCACCTCCAGCAGAGCAAAGATCCATCGTCTCACGTGTGCTTGTTGCTAAGCCCATGGTAAAATGTCCGCATAAGCAGCCAATTCTCCATGCCATGATGAGGACACTCGAGGATGTAATCTTGAAAGCGCTCCCAAGCTTCTGGGACAGTCTCATCATGGTGTTGCTGAAAGCTTGATATCTTCCCACGAAGAGCATTTGTCTTGCCCATGGGGAAGAACTTCGCCAAGAAATTAGTGGAACATAATGCCCACGTAGTATTCTTCTCCTTATTGGCGTAAAACCACTGTTTCGCTCTCCCCAAGAGTGAGAATGGGAAGAGGCGAAGTAGTATAGCATCTCTCGGGGACATCCTTGATAGTGAATGTGCTACAAATCTCCGGAAAGTGTTGGAGATGAGCACTAGCATCTTCATGGGCCTTCCCACAGAACCGGCTTGCTTGCACCATGTTGATCGCGCAGCTTGAGCTCAAAAGCTCCTTCGATGTGAGCAAATGGTCTGGTCCAAAGATGAATGTTGTCCGTAGTTGGAGCTGAGAACTCGCGGAGTGACTTGTTCGCCATGGCTTCAAGCGCTGGTGTCAAGTCTCGAACGAAAGGTCGACTTTCTGCTTCTGACAAACTTCCAAGTTGAGTTGATGATGATGATGATTGATTGGTCTTCTTCAACTTGCTTCTGGCTTTCCTGATTAAAGCTTCTGGATTGTCAATATAATTATCAGGAAGAATTGTCTTTTTCATACATTACCCTGCATAAGATATAAAAATAGACGAAAGACAAGGGTAAGGCTGTATGAGTAGAGAATGGTGACAGTGCTCAATCTCATTATGTAGTGCAATGCTGCTCATTATCCATTGGCTTTCAACCTTCCCCGCAACGGCGCCAAAATGCTTGTTGACATTTCTAACGCCACTCGGTGTTAGGTTGTCATCCCCAACATGGCGCCAAAAATGCCGGTACTAAATAATGCAACTACTACTAGAAATAAATATGGGATCTGCAAGCACACGTATAATACCGATGTAGCATTTTAACCAGGAGTAATCCAGGTATCGTTATTTATAATTTTACCACTGGGAAGGGAATGCACTGGATAATGAGTGATGAGCAATGCACATGCGATAATGGAGAGCTTAGCCTTGTCTGTATCGATCATCTCATACAGGGTAAGTGTCACATAAAATAATAGTAATAAGCCATCTCAACTTAGCACTCTAAGCTTATAACACTAGCATGGACTAGGACGATCTAGGGTATAATCCTATGTTATTCTAACTATAAAGTCAAAGCATATAATGATTAGTGCAAGAACATCTAGCAATCATGGCGGGAAAAGGTTACATCTATGCATAGTGATATTACCGAGAAGACTAGAGACATAGCAATGACTTTAATGTAATAGGTTTGTTCGCTAGACCTATACTCGGGAGAAGGGCTACAAAGGACTCAACAGATCAAGTCACTCCCGTGATCTACCTCACGATCCGGAATATAGGTTGCAATCGCAGATAAATACGGTATAGGCACCATGCCCACACAATATCTAGCACTCACCCATTGGCCTAATGAGCAAGCGCTATACGATCCTATGCATAAACATAATTCTAGTCCAACTATGCTAAACATATAATCAAAGTAAACTAAGAACGATATAATTGAGAACATAATCAAATAGAGCATAGTCAATTTTGATATAATAGAATAGAATAAAGTACTACTCATAGTATCACGAACAATGATGAATATTACAAGAATGTAGAGGGGAATTACCAAGAACTCCGACGAGATCCGGACTCCAAGCTAGGCTTGATTCCCTCTAAATCTATTCCTATGTAGCTATGCTACTAAACTATGGAGCTCTAATTGAGATGGTGGCTCGGCTTCTACGAATCCTCTCGATGAATGAAGAGAGAATGAATTAGGATGAATTAGGGTTTCACCCGGGGGCCGGGGCTCAATATATAGCCCCCTAGGATGAACCACAAAATTTCTCGGATCAAACCGACCTAAATGGACGATAATTATTCATCCTCAAAGGCGGTGGAGGCAGGATCCGCGAGACTCGACGCCATTGGTCGAGGTGGGGAGTCGGCCGACTCCCCTTGGGCGGCCGACCGCCGGGCTGCCGGTGGGGCCCGGCCTTCGGGGTCGCCTTCTCGAGTCTTCTAGATTATACTTTTTCACCCGTTCGGTCTTTATCTCTATGTAATCATGACATGTGGGCCTCCTTTGGTTCTCTTTCTCGATAACCCCCGCGAAATAGACAATCACCAAAACTCGTGGAATTACGTCGTGTAACCCCTATATCTAACGTGTGAACTCATATTAGTCCTTTCTCTTGCTGCATTGACGGTATAAAATTGATACTTAACAACCGTCAACAATGGTCTAGCACCGTAGTAAGAAGTGGAATATGGAAGATGGAAAATAGATCTATCTGATTGCTCAACCCTTGCTTGAAAGTAGAACAGGTGCTTACATAGAATGGTTAGGTAATGAACATAAAATATTTGTTACCAACTATATTTATTTAAGAAGATTTATTTAATATAATATTGGCATAAGCATTAGTTTTACAATATATCTATTATTTGCACAGTGAAATTTCAAAAATAAAATGAAAAAAATTTTGGAGACCAGGAATCGAACCTGGGCCTCAGGTTGCATAGGGTAGTGCCTTAACAGCTACGCTAGTAGTAGGACATCGAAAGGATAGCATTAAAAACTTTCTTAACCGCTCTAGTCAAATATCTAAAAGAAACTGAAAACCAAAAATTTAGAGAGCCAGGATTCGAACTGGGTCTCGGGGGCCTAAGGGGCATGCCTTAACCGCTGCGCTAGTCGTAGGATATTGAAAGAACCGTAGAGTAAACCCAACTTAACCTTTGACTGATGGGCCTGGCCCAAGCGTCTCAGGCTTATCAGTGCCGAGTGGGATAACAACCCGGCACTGATGATGGCCATCAGTGCCGGGTGGGTTAACGACCCGGCACTGATGACCCTCATCAGTGCCGGGTTGTATTGCCACCCGGCACTGATGTGCCTGGAGTATATAAGGCCAGTGCGTGCGGATGGGAAAATTCCCAAACTTTCAGTCCGCGTGCACTCTATTCGAACGCTCCACCCACGACACCGGCGTCCGCTGCCTCCACCACCGCCGCCGACCGCCGCTTCCGCGCCCTCCTCTTCCTCCGCGGTGGCGACCATGCCTCGCCATGCACCGCCACGACAGTAAGGCACCTGCCCGACGCCGTCGACCACCCCGCTTTGCTCCACGCCAGGGTCCTCCACGCCACGCCATCGCCACTGGACACCTGCCCGCCATCTCTGGTGCTCCTCGACTCTGGCCATGTCAGGTGAGGCCTCAAAGCTCTATAGGTCACTCAACGGCAAGCTTCACACCAGCGAAACTCAGGAGTGCGGGCCAGGGGACGCCACTGTTCACGGTGAGCGCCACCTCTGGAACGCCCCTAAGGTGTTCGACATTTTGCCGATGTGGAGCGCGCAGTGACCTGTTTGTGGTTTTGTGTGTAGTGTGGCCGCCATCGTCTTCCCGGCGCAGAGTGCCATCTGAGCCCTCGTCTTCCTCATCCACAACGCCGGTCGTGCTCCTCCTCCTCAATGTAGAGCAAGGTGAGCATAGTTCAGGGCACCCTCTCTTAGCTATTTTGCTCTGGAGATGCTAGCAATGCTTTATTTCATTTCACCCACCACCACTACTGCTGTTGTTGTTGTTATTCACACATGTAAATTTTTCATTACTATTTGCTAGGAATGCTTTCATTACTATTTGCTAGGAATGCTAGGAATGTCCTTCTGTTCACACAGATGATAGGAAATGCAAGGAATGTCCTTTTAATTTACTAGTTGGTTGTATAAAACTGTTGTTTGAAAATTAATTCAAGTATCTAAAATATTGCTCATTGATAAATGAAGAAGTCTGAATCAAAATTTAGTACTTCTTACTCCTACTCACTACCAACTATATGATGTTTGAATGCCATATGTAGTAGGCAACCATGGCATGGTATGTAGTGTGGGTTGGCCGGCAACCTGGGATCTACCGCAGGTTGGTAGATGCCAATCGTTAAGTCCATTGCTACCCAGGGAATTCTCACAAGAAATTTAACACAGAGGCTGAAGCTTTGTTCGCCTTTTATGGTCCAAACCAAGGCCTTGAGATTCAAGAGAATCCACCTACTCTGGAAATTGAGGGTCCACAGGCACCAGAGATCGAAGAGAATCCACCTGCTCTGGAGATTGAGGGTCCACAGGCACCAGAGATTGAAGGGCCATCAACTAGAGATATGAAGATTAGGACTCCGCCTGCTCTTTGGTCTCGGACACATGCCATCATTTTATGTCAAGCTATGCTCATTGCATTTGTTATTTGGAAGTTGATGTAAACTTTGTATTGTACATCTGCCATTACCTTCACTTTGTGCTATGGAGCTAGTTTGTGGACTAAATAACTATTTTAATTTGTATTTTGTGTTCTCCACTGGTTGGGTAAATATGATTGAATAGTAGTATTTGCATCACTTACCAGTACCTAATCCTCTATGTCTACAGCCATGACTACACGTCGCCAGATGTCCCGTCGCCCACTTGGCAGGAGGCCACAAACATCGCAGGGGAACGCTGGGACGGGTTCCCCGCAAACTCCGGCAAACCAAGCACAACAAGCACCTAATCAAAATGATGGGACGGGAGCCCCTGGGACGGGAACCCCGCATAATCCGGCAGTTGCAGGAGAGTAATTTAGCCCCTCCGAATGGCTCAATATTCCACGAACTCCGGTGATTGAAGGAGAGGTATATAACTTAGTTCTTAATAAATAAGAAAGGCTAACATGCTAATTAAGTAAGTTAGTGCCTCATCAATATTGGCTTGTTTTGTGTCTTCGCCAGGGTCCGAGCAATAATGCGCCAGATGGCGCGGGTACCAGCACGGGTACCAGTAGGCCCAGGACAAAGCGAGGAGCCTCACTGCTTCCTACGACAAAAATGCACACTATGTCATAGACGCATTTGACCGAACAGGGGAGCCGTTGGGCCCGCTGGAATCAGTGACAAAATGAAAGAATATCATGGGGATCCTTGTTAGGGACTACATCCCTATTAAGTACAGACATTGGGCTGGTAATGAGCTGACTGGCGAACGGAAGGTCCCGGAAGCAGAGAACGAGAATGTGCGGAAGTTGTTGAAACCATATTTCACTTTCCCACCTGACACTAATGAGGACCAAGTCATGAAAAAAGCCATATCAAACATGGGGATAATGTTCAGGACTTTCAAGCGGGACTTGAACAGGAAGTATATCAGAAAGAATACAGAGCCAGATTGGAAAAAAGGAGGCTATGAGAAGCAGAAGCCGTTTTGGGAGTTGTTCAAGGAATATAAGCTATCCGAGGAGGCACAAGAATTGAGCGCGAAAAATACGGTGAACTCTCATAAATCGGATAATCCTCATCGTCTTGGCTCGCGTGGCTACCCCGGTAAGCTGGCAGAGTTTGATGAGGACTTTGCTAAGTGCCAACAACGAGGGATTGAGCCAGAGACCATCTCTTGGGAGCCCAAATCCGTGTATTATAGCATGGCTAGGGGGCACGCCACGGCCCGGACGGGACCCTTTCGATCCGGAACAATGCATCAGTGCCTGCTAATAGCGCTAATCGGCATTGACTGATGAGATCATCGAGAAGATGACAGTAGCACACCGGGAGGTGAGAGCAGGGCACCGCGTTTCAGACAGGGAGAATGACGTGCTCACCCAGGTACTAGGTAACAAGGAGCACCCGGGCCGCACGAGAGGAGCCGGTAATTATCCTTGGTCTGCAGCATTCGAGGATGATAGTGACTCCTACCGTAAATGCACGAGGGGAAAAGCGCAAAGACAAGCAGAGGAAGAGAGACGGTTCAAGGAGATGGAGGATAATTTAAAATCTCGAGTTGATCAAATGGTCGCCACAGAAGTTGAACGACGACTGATGGTCGAAAGGGGACAAGCAGGTCCTCCTCCTCTACCTCCTCCTACAGTGAACGAAGACAATGCTATTGCAAGCCCACTGGGCAGGGGTCGTAGTAGCTGCGGCTCGACCCCTATGGATGACTTGGAGGCGAATGCACCTCGTCCGGTAGATGACATCACCGGACCTGTTAATGTCAGGATGTACGTCCGTCAGATGTGGACAACAGACAAAGTGGCTGCCGGGCAGGCCTGGCCTACCGAAGATGGGAACATTAATGGTTGACCCATTCCACAAGGCTATGCCCACATCAGCATTGACACTATACTTGAGAGGAAGTATAACAAGATAATGATTGAGCACCCCATATCGGTAGACAAGTCGTATCTTGGTCAGCACAAGGGAGCTCATGTGGCCTGGCGCAAGTGCTTCATTGAGCTTGATCACCAGGCCTCCTCAGATGAAGAGGACGATGCTGAGTGGTCACCGGTGGGGACCAGAGATGACTCTCATCCTTCTTCACCTCGTCATGCAGCCCCCTCTCCCTCACTCCGAGTAGAGGATTCTTCTCATGTTGCACCCTCACCGCCACCGCCATCATCACCTGCTCATGTTGTTGCACCGCCACCGCAACAGTCGCCACCTCCACCGCCACCGTCACAGTCGCCTCCTCGTGGTAGTGCGGCACACCTCCCTCGCCAGAACAACATCCAGCTCGGAGAACCTCGCATTCACAACCTCCTTCCGAAAAGGCTCCAGCAGAAAAAGCTCAAAGTT
>JAENPR010001821.1:0-37500 GCA_018135685.1 Themeda triandra | reverse complement strand
ACTGCTGGGTTGTAAACCAACCCGGCAGTGTTGGCGATTTAGAACACTGCCGGGTCTTGTTACAACCCGGCAGTGTTATTTGGAAGAACACTACCGGGTGGTACCTTGAACCGGCAGTGTTGTTGAACATAACACTGCCAGGTGCTATCTTGAATAGCAGTGATGGCTATGTAGAACACTGCCGGGTGGTGATACGACCCGGCAGTGTTCTTGGCCATCAGTGTCGGGTCAGAAGACCCAGCACTGATGTTGCCCCTCACATCAGTGCCAACACGGTAGTGCCGGTTCAAAATCCGGCAGTATTAGGGGGTCTTGAACGGGCACTGATCCTTGAATCTGGGGTAGTGGATTGTATATGAACTATAAATTAAGCTCATACGGGGAAAACACCTATCAAGTGCTGTGGTACACACCAAGCCTCTTTATTGCAGTGGTACATACACACTGAGCCTCTTTGGATCGGAGGTGCTTTGAACAACTAAATAATTTCATCCTTAAAGCCTACAGGACACTCCCTATGAGCAGTTTGGAAGAAATAAATACTGACTTAAAATTAAATTTATATATACAAAATGACCTCCCATATACTTGTTTCAAAAAAAAATATCCTCCATATATGAAGTTCTTGAAACTGTTCCTCATAACAATAATAGCCGAATAATGTTTCGTCATTTGAAACTTTCCTACATTGCATTCTATTCTCGTGATCTTCTTAGTCTTGCTCGAATACCTACTAAAATATTTTTAGCACCAAAAATAACTAATGAATGAACTAGCAGCTTGTGAGTCTTAGAAAAATATGCACCGTAGGCATACTGACACATTCTGACACCCAAAACAACAAATAGAAAAGTATTAAAGACGCAAATCATTCCATGACAGACACGATGGTTCTTTCAGCATACCTCCTGAAAAATACACAAACAGAATGGTACTCGGAGAAGCGCTTCATCTTTGCAACTTTGTAAGGATGCCCAACGCACAAGCTTGCAATTTCAAGCTTCTGCGTGTGCACAATGATGCAGCTGCCATTGTTGCTGTCAGGCAGGTACGCCCTGATGGCATCCCAGTCCTCCATGTTAAACATGTCTTCCAGGATGACTACGTACTAATTGTATGAGCAAAGCAAGCAAATCATAGGGAGCTCGGTTGTCATTCGAGCCCTAAATTAATTTATATATTATCTTATGTGTGTCAGGTGAAGCGGCCAGACAATCGAGCCAATCGAGCCATGTACGTCTACCTACTACTCCATCCACTATGCGATGGGCTGACGAGGCCTTCTACTTCGACTACTTCCGCGACCAAGCTCCACGGCGTACCACGACAACGTTGTCGAGGAAGTCCGAACCGATCCGATCTTCACCAACCATGCAAGTGCGACTATGATGCATATCATGTGTCGTTCGATACCGATGAGGCGAACGATGCAAGCGGACATGGCCCCTTTTCCAGCCATGTTATACCGGCTATGGACCGACGAGGTTCTCATGCCAACGCCATCCACATCTACACCAGCACCATGCATGGAGACGTGAAGCGAAGATTGAAGACGACAACCAAAGCAGCTTAATCGGAGGTGCTCTGTGAGCCTGACTCACGTGGGTAATTAACTGGGAGCTTTCCGAGGCCCCAGAAACCATGAAGACCACATCGCCCAAGTCAGATCGCCGCCAGCAGGCTATGGAGCGCACATTTGTACTAGGGAACATGTATTTGTATTTTCTAGAAATATGAATAAAGTGTGTTTCCTCTCATTTGTTTATTTTGTGTACTTTAGTACACTGGCATGCCCGCACGCATATTTTTTTTTATTTCGCATAGAGAGATCCTCCGCCTGTGGATTTTTCTGTGGAGACAAATTGGCACGCCCAGTGAGACTTGGTTCTCCTCCCAACTTTGCTGCGCAACATGATCGTCATCTTCATATGCTCACGTCTTCTCCAACATGGTTGAGGGTGGGTCATATATGATGGTGCTATTTTTGGATGTCTCACTTGGCTTGAGACTCCTCGTAGAATAGCCCAATCTTCACCGGTGCTATTTTGAGTGTCTCATTTGGCCTCGTATGATAGCCCAAAACTTCTGGGTAGTTATTATTTCTGCCCAGTTCGCATTCTTTTTGTATTTGTGCAGTTACCAAGGTGGGGATGCATGTGCTTTGGACAAAGTAGGAGTCGTGTCTGCGATGGCGAGAAGGCCAAGGCCTCATCTCCATGCTGGGGGCAACCTTGCTTGCATGATGAGCCAACCGCGACAATGAACGCCTCCACACTCCTACGACGTAGCAAGCAGGCAGGTTTGCACGTTGCTAAAGCCGGCTCCACATTACGATGAGTACGGCGGCAACAACACCGTACGACGCACTTCTACACTAACGACTTGACGGGTGCAATCCACGGTCCCTGGTCAGGACTCACGGCGAACCCCTAATTAGTCGCTGGGGGCAGCTCTGTGTCAACCCAACAGCGCTGCTTGGCGCACGCCGCAAATCTTCATCGAGGCTGCCTGACGCGCGTCCTCCCTGCGCAACCAAGATGCCAAGACGCAGACTACATGGGATGGCGCCCACGTCGACCCTACACAATTGACGCAGGTCCCATATATGGAGGACGGCGTCTACGTCGACACGGTTGCCAGCCGGGAGTCACAACATCGAGCTCCAACTAGTTGTTGGGGGCATCTCCATCACTGTGGCACAATGGTGGTGCACACGCCCACAGCGCAACTGTCAAGGAAACAAGCAGGCCGCCGCACTAGACCCAGGAGGGCCGGCCAAGCTTGGGCAGGAGAGCTGGGACGACCGAGCTTGTCCTTGCCGACCTATGCCACAGTGCGCGCCTAGCTTCACCAACCACGGCGCCTCCATGAGGATCCACGCTGCGACCGTCCACGTAGACCGGAGTCGCAGACTACACGCTGTTGCGCACTTCATCAACATGACTGCAATTAGTGGCCAGCTGCACGCCCATCTATAGCAAGGCCGGAGGGATGCACCGGTCGAAGATGGCAACGTGAAGAGAAGCCAGAGCAGCACGCTGGCTTCACGTGAGAGCACAACAAGTGTATGTCCGCGGCAAGCTTGCGGATGCCATCACGGGAATTCAACTACGTAGGGCGAGCACGAAGGCACTGCTATCCTGCGCTCTACGCACGTAGGATGCCATGCAGGCCGGTCTCGTGCAACTAACTATTCCTGCCGGAGCGACACGCCCATTGCCCAGCAACAAGGGCGTCCTCCTCATGCTTGCTTCCATAACGCCGGCAAGCGAGTCCGCTGGACATGAGAATAGCCGCAAACCAGCTAGTTCATGCGTGTTTAGCAACGCAATGCATATATGAGCAATTAATGTACCTGCACTAGCATGCATGTGTTCCTATTACACAAGTTCACAAGCTAGGAAGGAAGCAGTATTGCTATTGCTACCGGCTTGCTCGATCGGAAGCAAGGAAGCCCAGGCGCTCCGCATCTCGTGAAGATGTGTCCCGTGCTCCGCGTCCATGGCGACTACGTCAACACCGGCGCCGGATCGAGTCCAGGTACTGGATGCCAACTTGAGTAAGAGGTCGAGCAAGAAAGCCGTCTGCTGCATATCGATCTATGGCAAGAAGGCGAGTACACACACGACCCTACATCAATTGTCGATAACGACACGAGGCTGCCTGGTGCAAGTTGGAGTGTGTTGGACGCCCTGGTCGATGAACGAGGAATGCGTCTGCTGGAGGAAACGCGATAGGCAGTTTCTTCCTTCAAGATTTATTTCTCCTGTTATGCGAGAGATAACAAGCTATCTATATATGCACACGCATGCTTGTGCTATGGCTGTACATCAAACGATGGCGCCGTTCTTGAAATCGGCACATCTACACGCGTCGAGTACTTCCTCGGGCCCTGCTCCATGCTTCTCTATGCCATGCAGCTACAGCTCGCGTCCCTTGGCGGCGATGTCTGCTATCCACCGGTTGGAGAGCGAGCGCTACGAGGAGCCAGAGGAGCAAACAAGGTCAAGGAGTGACCATCCAGACGAACACGTACCCAGAGGCCATCACTCGGAGCCGAGGGCGCATGTCACGCAAGGAGGTCACGAACGAGATGCACACTGATGAAAAGCCCCTGGTGGGAACTCCACAATCGAGCCCTAACTAGTCGCTGGTGGCATCACCATAAAGATTGACACAACGACGCACCTCGGCGCATGCGTCGAGCGGCAAAGCAAACTCGCATAGGTGTGCGTCCGGCAGGGCTATCCTGCCCGTCCGGGAGTGTTTCACGTCAAGATTCGTGCTGTACGGCTCGGAGGTGGGGGGAAGGTAGTACACTGTGTAAGTCGGGGGCATTTTCGGTATCCAAGAAATGTCACGGGGAGAGAAGGAGTACCAATCATTGATGTGCCTTTCCCCTCCGGGAGCTTGGGACGGCGGTGGGGCGACGAGTTGGGCGGCGGTGGCGAGCTCACTCTTCCTCGGTCCACCAGAGAAGGTGTACCATTCATCGGGGTCCGTCCACATCCTGGAGCTTGGGACGGCGGGGGTCGCGTCGGGTTGGGACGGCGGCGGGGCGCCGGGTTGGGCGGCGGTGGCGAGCTCACTCTTCCTCGGTCCACCAGAGAAGCCGCCGCCGATAGTTCTTGCACACCCATCTGCAACAGCTGCCGTCGCGAGTTCGAAGCTCCTCATCCCCATCTGCATCGCCAATCTCGGCCCCTGCAACGCGAGTCAACGTTGACGGGGCGTCGGGTTGGGCGGCGGTGGCAGGTCATTCCACCTCGGTCCACCAGAGAAGCCGGCGCCGCCAGCTCTTTCGATGGAGCTGAATGTGGAACTTACGCAAGCAGAGGTATGTGCATTCCGAGCTCGAAGAACATTTCAGACGTCTTTGTACCTCAGAGGATTAGCAGGGGCTCCCAATGCGTCGGCCTCCGTACTTAGATTGATGTAGAATCATTGGTAGTAGACGGGCTATCTGTTGGTTCTTTTGTTGGCCATTTTTTTAGGGGAGCGTTATCGTCTCATGTTCCGGTCGTCTTAAACAAGAATGGACTCAATACCGGGCAGTAGGTGGTTCAGAATGAACTCGTGAATTACATTTAGACACAGTCAGGATGAGATGGATCTGCCGTGACTCTGTAGAACAACTTTCTTGTGAACAATAGCATGGTTTAGATGAGTTGGAGAACACTTGCATATATAGGATTGTGTTCATGGTGATCTTCATTGTCACTCTCCAAGGAGAGGACACGAATAAGAGGTTGTTCCAATGTTTAAGCGTTCGAGAACACTGTCATCGCACAGTAGTATAGTCCAACCCAGGCGTTAATGTATCCGTATAGTGCATTGAAATGTTGTTCTGACCTTGTTATTGTTGATGTTTGGGATAATGCATTCATTTCTTTGAATCAGTACTCTATAAGTCCTGGTGCCGAGGGGCATGTCAGTCCTTAAGTTAATGTAGCTTCTTTAAGTTTTGGTATGCATCCTTGTTGATGTAATAGCCTTGTTTTCATTATAGGAGCTTGATTCAATGTGTGCCTTGGTTAGCGCTATGCTAGCTCAGGCCAATGAGGCTGGAGCACCCGTCACACCTGCCATGCTCGCCAGCCAGAGTCAGTATCCACACATCATTGCCAACATGAGGAAGATGGTTGCTAAACAGACAGGGGTAAGTGTGACTAACTAGTATCAGCACGCATCTGTGACATTATAGGGTCACTAACTAATATCAGCACCTTGGGCTATTTTGCAGACACAGAAACATCAATTCCAAGTTCCATTGAGACTTCTCTTCACCAAGGCGCTCAGTTCACTTGGCATTGTGAGTCCTGTGTTCACCCCATTGGAGATCAATGGTTCTTTCAGGGTTAGGGTATCCTTTGTCGTTTGCGACAGAAACACCACAATAGATGGAGACCTTAGTCCTACATCTGAATTAGCTGAAACAAGTGCTATCAAGAAAGCTATTGTGCATCTAAGGCGGAACGAAAAAATCGGCATAGTGGACATCAGTGACAGAAAAGCAAGAGACTTAACCAATACATGGGGGCCATCCATTGACCAAGTGTTCTCTGCCAGCAGGCTAATGGTTTCAATCTTGAGGAAGTGGAGGAACTGTATTGGCACCCTGACGCTAGTTCAGAAGTATGCACAAAAATGCTTGTCAAGGGGATTTCTGGACCCCCGTCCTGCTAATTCTGTTCTGCATACCATGGTGCTTATGAAAGGGGCGGCCGCCGTTCATATCAGCAACTTTGGTCACCAACTGCAGGTATTGTGTCAGGAGAGAGACAAATATCTTGCGGCGTGGAGGGCACAACATATCACGGTTAGTTTTGTGGAAATCATATATTCTTGTATTGCTTGCTGGATGATTTCTTGTTGGAACCCCTTATTCATCATTCTGAATCTGAGTGTTTGTTTAATAATTACAGAGACCCCAGCACGAAGCTTACTTTGGTCATGTGGATGCCCTCTGTCTCCTTCTTCAGTATCTGGGACTCAACGAGTGTCAGTATACAGCATATACCACTGGAAATGGTCTCTACATTGGTGTCGCGCAACTTTTATTACAGTCAGAACAGATCCGTATTGAGGCCAAGCAGCCGAAAAGATCAGTTGCGGAGGCTCACAATGAAGCTGCATTGGGAGTTATTTACCACTTGGAGGAGGTCTTCGAGGTTGAAGTTGTTGGTGCTGATCACAATGCATATGTTGAGGCTGAGCAACTGGTGTTTATTTGCAAGGGTCTCAGTTTGGAGTTCCGTGGCCTTGCGGCCAGTATGATGCATTTCTGGGATGACACTATCGTGAAGATTAACAATTTTATGAACCAGCTTAATGAAGATAGGAATGAGACGAATCTGAAACAATCTCTGGTTCACCGCCTTCAGGTAGCTTATGCTGAGTGCAGACGGTCATACAGACCTTCAGCTGATAAATTTGCTTCGTTGAATTGATCAGACTTGATCCATGCGTGCCAATGCAGGATCTATTGATCAGACTCTCATTGCATCCTATTTGTAGGTTTAATTATGGCTTAACTATTTGGGTATGTAATATTAATACACCCTATGTGTCCTTCAAACTTGATGACACTTTTGCCTTAGAGGCATGATGGTGTGGTTGTTTCTAATCAGTTTCCTAGAAGACGTTTTCCTAGATGTCAATTTCCCAAGCTTGTGTGAAATGCATAGTAACTGGTATTATTAGCAAAATGTATCATGTTTAACTCCTGGAAAGATAATTATGCTTAGTGCTAACATGTCTGTACAACTATGATAGGTCACATCGATGTACTGGTGTCAGAGGAAGGGCCAGATGCAGACAAAGGATTGGTCTGATGGATCAACATTGATGCTGAAGGTACAATATGATCAGCTTTAAACTGTAACTACAGTATTGAAGGTACACGGCCGGCAGCATTGCAATTGTCTGTAAGCCTGATCCTGAGGCTCTCTGTATTCATTATTGGGACTCTCCTCGAGTCATCCTCAGCAGCCTCGACAGCATACTATCGTTACTCTTCGACAAAGGTATTATGAAATCGATGTTTATGCATCTCTACCTGTGGATTTAGTTGTTCTAGTTTGCTTCTATCCTCCGGTTTCCGCCTTTCGGTGTTCTTCTATCTATGCCTGATTGTAGTGTTCTTCTATTGAATCGTCGGTGAAATTGATTCCGCGGAGCGTCAACGAAGGTTCCGCCCGAAATCGATGGCTTTGAAGTCGAAATCTAGGGCTCGGCGCTGGGAATCGAGGCCGCGGCAAAGCACACGTTTCCGTCCGTGCGGGGAATGTTCCGCGCGCCTCCATTGCCTGCGTCTGGGCTGTCGATCTGCTCAACCGCCTGCATTGTCGCCTCCGTTGTCCGCGCGGCAAAGCACACGAGTGGGTGCGCGAGACAAGTGGCAGCCGCGTCTGGGCTGTCGTTCTGCTTAACCGCGGACCGGGTGGGCGGTTAAGCGTTTCCGCTTGCCTCCTGCACCTTCCGTGAAGAAGCTCGTGCTACAGGGACATCGCCATCAGCGGCCCCTCCGTCCCTGCTTGTCCAGCCGCACCGTTTTCGTGCGCCTGATGTGTTTCTGCTTCATCTATGCTTGGTTGCACCCTCTGCTTCAACTTTCCTCACTCTGACAGTAGTGCGTTCTTCTAAGGACTGCTTACTGCTTAGATCTCAGAGTAATGTAGCAGCCCCTCTACTATTGCGTGGTCGCTTGCTAACGACTACGCCCCATCCAACTCATTGTATGCCTGACGCTTGTGAATGCGGTTTAAATTCTCGTAAATGGCGCCTTTGATTGCTCTAACATGGGTTTGTTATCTCAATTTTGCAACTGATGCAAATGTACCGTGCCAGTGCTTGCTCTAACATGGGTTTGTTATCTCAATTTTGCAAGTGATGCAAATGTACCGTGCCAGGACGCGACGTTACGGAGGGTCTGGCTCCTCGCAGGTTATTCCCTTTTGGTGTTCTTAGATTAGGCCTCATGGCTTATGTTTTCATGACTCGTTACCCTGTTATCATCTTATTGTCTTGATCCGCTGTATGTGCATGAGCCTTCAAAAGCAAATGCATGTTTCCTGCATCGTTACATGTTATACCAGCCTGCTAAACTCAGATAGTATGGACATGTTTCACTTCTTGGATGCATGCTTGGAATTATGCCTTCTTTCGTGAAGTAGGATTGCACGTAACCGGTAGTTCCTTCTAACTAATGGCAAAAAAACTGTAGGGAGTTGATGGAGCCAGCGGTCTGATTGGTAGGATGTCTCTTCGTGCCCCTTATGCGGATCGACGCACGACACCTGTAGCCCTTGCTAGTGAGACAACATTTACTCACATAGCTGGAAGCATGAAGGAAATGGCTGCCAAGTACAATGATGTACGTGCACTCTTCCATTACTTGATATTAAATATGTACTTACACGCTACATCAGACCATTTGTGCTTGGCCGACATGTCAGTATTGTTAACTTGGACTTCACCGTCATGTCATGTTATTAGGTAACCAGGCAGAGGTTTCAACTCCCACTCAAGACAGCTTTCGTTGACACTATGAGATCAGTTGGGTTTCCAGAACCTGAATTCAACTTTGAGCAACGCAGAGGCTTTTTCAAGGTTACAATAGCCATGCTAGTTGATTCCATTAGCAGTACTGTGCAAGGTGACTTTTGTGACTCTCGTGATGAGGCAGAAATAAGTGCTATTGACAAAGCCCTTGTCAAGCTGAAGACATTGCAGAATGTCGTGCTAGTTGACATTAGTGCCCGGAAGGTGAAAGCTTCCATCCGGTATGGAAGAGAATTTTATCTGAAAAGTTGTGATGGACTCCTCCAGATCGATGCAATGCTGGAGATGTGGTTGAGCTCACTTGACGACATCGAGTTAGTAGTCGGTTTCCTTGAGGAAAATCTTCAAACTGGAAATAAGGTTCAGAGACAGTTCTGTGATGCTGTTCACACTTCACTCCTGGTTGTCAAGGCTGAATCATCAATGCGCATTAGGGACCTTGATGGCAGGACCAGGGCTCTACGTGCAGAAAAAGATGAGTATGTTGCATGTGCACGGGCGGCACCAATCTTCCTCCCACAGGTGAGCATCCGTGATTGAGCGGTGTTCTAACATAACATATGTATATTTTTACTTCACCCTCTCATGTATGATCTAATTGACAACGTTCCTCTGTATGTTTCAGTATCCTAAGAAGAAGATATTATACCATGATGTGGATGCTCTGGCTCTCTTCCTCCAAAGGCTTGGTCTCCCAGAGTGCGTGTACTCATCAGAAATCGACACCAACGGTCTGTGTCTCGGTTGTGCCCAACTTACATTTCTTGACAACCATTGCACCATGATATGGGCAAAACATCATAAGGATAGCATTGCGAGAGCACACAATGCTGCTGCCAGGGAAGCCATCTATTATTTGGAGGGGCAGTTCAAATATGACGTTGCTGGTTACAATCACAGTGCAAGTATCCTGACCGACCAGGAGACCTTTGTTTGGAAAGGGCTGTATGATGAGATCTTTAAGCTGGGTGATGATGTGTCGAACTTATGGGGCGGCATGGTAAAGGATCTCCGAGCTAATATTGAGCGTCACAATAAGGCCCTTTTTGACCTAGCACAGCGTGGCAGGGTAGGGAGTGAAATGGCGTTCGTCCAAGGTGTCAACGGGCGCCTCGATTTGGCGTTCGGAAAGTGCACCGAGACTTTCAAGTCAGCTGTTCTTAAGCTGGAATCCCTGAAATGAAGTTGTGGGCGCTTCTATTAAATAGTAGCTATTATGAATTAGTGGACTTTGTTAGGACTTAACTATTCGGCAATGTAATATTGTTAGAACCATTTGTTGCTTGTAATATTGTAAGGATTTTATGTTGTGCCGGTGCACCACGCCTGTACCTGAGGCACTAGTGGTAAGCGTTTGTCTGCTTATCGACTAACCTGTCTATCAAGTTAGATGCAGTAGCGGTTTAACCTGAGTTCACTTTCATTATCTCCAGGCCTTTAGGGCTACATGCCAAATATTTGTTTGTTCCATCTGAAAACGACCAGAACATAGGGGAATCTATTTATGATTCGTCAGTAATAAAGTTGTTCATGCTGGTTTCTGATACAGTTGTTAATTGCTGACAGAGCCAACCGAGGTACACCATCGTGCGCTTTGTCTGGGAATCCTTGTCCAGTTCCCCTAACGTCACTGTGCATAGACAGCAGGTTGTCATTGTGAGGTACTTGTGGATATCAGAGCGCTGGACCTACAGCAACCCACCAGGTTAGTACTGTTAGCCACCTGACCGGTGCCTACTATTAACTCGCTCACCGTCCAATATGCCTTCTTCTCCATTCCAGGCTAGTCCATTCACCCCCAGTCCTCACTTTCGAAGCTGTTAAGCTCGCTCCGTCGAGGGTGCTCCTTTTGGCTAGAAACAGATTAGGTAATGTGAGCTGTTTCTTTTCCGTGTCCTGCTCCCTTTGTTCGTTTGGTAGCCCGAGATTACTTCCCAAAGAGTACTATGGTTTGTTCAGAATAGTTTGCTTGGATCTGCGATGCATCTCCCGGTCCAGATGTCTGTTTGTTTGTTGGTTTATCTCGGTCCTGATATCTTAGATCTGGGTGTGTCTTTTTAATGCATAGTCTTGTAGATGGTGCTTTGGTTAGAAGTTCCCGTCCACCAATACTGTGCGTCCACCAAGACTGTCCACCGAGGCTGTTTGATGAATTGCCTAATGAAAGTCTCTGTTTTGGTTTGTAGTGTCGTTGAAAGTCCAACAGATGGGTGACAGTTGTGACGAAGACAATGGTTCAGGGCCTATTTGTAGGAGTTCAGTAACACATGTGGCTTATATAGTTGCAAAGTTCAATGACGAGAAAAGGCAACTCGTAAGGGATATTGGTTTTGGAGGGATTCTGGATTTGCCACAGATCACAAAGGTTGATCGCAAATTTTCTCTTTGGTTGCTCAGTAGAATCGATGTTGCAGTTAAATCCATCATCGTCAATGGCGAACCAGTTGCTGAGGTCATTGATTTTGAAGTATCTAGAATAATGGGTATCCCCTGTGGAAGGAATAAAGTATGCCCACTGCCATCCGATGACAGGAAAAGCAAAGCACAATTCATTCAGAATCTCATTGGTTCTTCAGACAGTGAAAACAACAGCCTAGCAGCAGCCGAAATCAATGTGAAGGCCCAGTACGATCCTTCCGTGCCCATGACTGATAAAGAAAAGCAGAATTTTAAAGTGTCCTTTGTTGTTTGGGTTATGGGTCATTTGCTCGCGCCGACAAAGAAGCACAATGTCGATGGTGACCGGTTCTGGGGCGCATTGTTGAATCCTAATGAGATCAGGGAATACAACTGGTCTGCTTATGTAGTAGATGAACTGCTTAATGCTGCAAGGGATGTTCAGGATGCAATTAAGCACAACAAGACCATCAACACAATCACTGGATGCTCTATTCTCCTTCAGGTACCAGCATCTTTGCCTGACACTATATTTTTTGTATAAAATGCCTTTATATGACCTTGCCATGCTTACCTTGTACCAGATAATCTATCTTGAATCGATAAATTTGGGATCACTCAATAGACCTAGAGGTATATTACCCCCAGTGAAAACGTACGATGGGAAATCCTTGAGTCTGATGATTGCGGCTGACAAGGCATCTTCATCATCGGGGTCAGCAAATGCAACATGGGGTAGCAGTGTGGTATGACCGTATGTCCAAGTGTCTAATATCAACTTAAAAGTACGTTGTAGTTCTCAACTTAATACCTCCACATTTCAGCGTCATTTGCCGTAAGACCCGGAAAGAACCAGAAGAACCTCCTCAAATGGTAGATGAGACTATCATCAATGATCTTGGGAAGTATGTGAGGGAGAACTTTGGGGCTAAGGTATGCTTCAGTGTTAGTAGAGTTGTGCACCGTATTAACATAGGCTAATTTGTTTTCACGATTAACCATGTTGTAGGTGTCTTTAACGCAGACGGTAGCGTTGAATTGGTTTCATGCAAGATGCTTGAGCCACTATAAGAAGCTTCGGCTTAGCATTCAGGAGGATACAATTGCTTTGGTCGGGAAACTTTTTGGCAGTCCTGCTAATGCTAATTCATCTGACACAGCCCGTCCAGCTAGCACAGGTTTACATTATCTATTTACAGAAACCTCCAGTGTTCTTGTGTTGCTGACGCTTAGGTGGTTTTGATTATAATGTTTGCAGGTGTTAGACCCGCACACACGGAACCCATAAGGCAGGCACACTCAGAGCCCCCAAGAACTATACTAAAGAACAAGCGTCCGTATGGGAGCTATTCAACTCCGTACAAGCGACGATGTAAATCCTGTGATAGTTGTTGAACTCTAATTGTCTAAAGGTTCTTAAGGGACATATCTTTCAATGTATTTTCCTTCACCTGGCTTTGTAGATGGCAGGAAAAACCATGTGTCTTTCAGGCAGTATGAATTGCCTGAGACCTTATTGACTGGCGTCTCCGTGCATGGTGATGTTGAGGTAGCAAATCAACGATGACAAAGGGATACCACCCAAAGAATTCAAGCCAGTGTTCAGGTACGACACCTGTTACAATAAACTACCATTTGAACATAGTTTGCAAGGATCATGTAGTAACAGCACATTATGATTAAACTTGCAGGATTCAGTATTGATGCCCCTTCGTTTGATCTTGGCATAGATTTCAATGATGAAGCAAACGAGCAGCCTCCTCTGCCTTCTTCAGAAAATCCTTTCACTACAAAAGAAGGTAAATCGTCCGAAACGTACTCATTGTCGATATGCATGCTTAGTAATGGACAATAACATCGACTCAATTTTTTTGTACATCTGCAGATGTGTGTACCAATGCCTCCGGTGACCGCACAAGCAGTTTGCTTGAAGCGTCTCCATCAGACCAGACTGGCATGGTTCCTAGTGGATCTGTCAATGACACATCTGGCTTTTCGTGGTCATTGAGTAATGATAATCAAGCTGGACCATCAACACCGGGTTGCTTCAAAACTATCTGCGGAACCCCACCAAGTGCCCAGAGCATCAGCAAACCTCAGTTTATTACTCCCGACCGAATTTCATAAACCGTAACACTTCGCCAGAAGTTTAAGTAAAATATTGGTCAAGGAGACCTAGTTGATTGACCAGTTAAGACAAGCCCCAACATAAACATCAAGCCTTGGGATGCTTGGTTACTCGATGAAGCTATTGAGAAGCACATTATTGGTACACCGAATTACGTAATCACCATGGACATACAACTTAAGCCATCGCATCCCCCCGGGTGACATAGTTGAGAAGTTCTTCGATGATGTCTCAATGTCAAGCTTTGATATCCGAATGTGCATGTTATATTGTTTTATTACACCCTCCCCCCCCCCCCCCCCCCCCACCCATAGTAATCGACAATTACAGTTAAACTCGCACATGGTTTGCAGGCCTTGGCTCGCTCACACATCTCCTCGGCATGTCGAGATTGATGGTATCTGGATTCGTAAATGTTTTATCCCTGAGACTGCTATGAGCTATGATGTGTTTGATCTAGCAATCCGCCAGCTTAAACAACTTGATGACATGATGTACTCAGGGAAGCATACTTCACATTGGCGCCATATATTTGAGTCAGAATTCGCGGTATAGCATGTTGATTCATGGGCTTTATATATTAATCTGATTCTTGCTTTGTTCACTTGAATTCGTTGTGTGTGCCTAGATATTTGCTTTGTCTGGTGAGATCCCATACAATCGGAGCGCCATTATTGAGCAATTTGTCGGACCTTCTTTACGGTATAAGCTCGAGAATTGCCGCATGGTATGAGTCTTTCAAATGCATTTATAACTGAGTGGATATTCCTGCATAGTCTTGTGTATGAGGATCAAGATTTGTTAAATTTCAGGTGGTTGTGCCAGCATACATACTGCTCAAATGGTCTTCCTACTTCTTCGACTTCAAAGAAAAATGTATCCATGTCATAGATCCTTTGTACAACAAAGATCAGAAACATATGTTCAACCAGATACATAGTCCAAACTCTCTAAGGTTGCAGCAACACTAACAAAGTGTTTCGTGATGTTCTTTCAAAATTGGCACCTCAACTTGCAAGAGTGGCCTGTCAATTTTGTTGAAACTCCAATTGTGGATGCAACACCGTAAGTCTTCGATTTGTTTGGTACCGTAGTTACGTCCTCTCTGTTCATGTTTTTTCTTATACAAGCTCCTTGTTTTCATAGTGTCGAAACTGGACTATTGAATTTGATGTACATCCGGCAGTTCGATGGCTGCAAGATCCAACTTGCTAACCGGGTACGTACTAATCATGAAGATCGTGCAATATCCGTCTTGCTAACCTCCCCCTCGAAATTAACTACATCATGTTTTCTTATTTCTCCAGGATTATTTTCGTCATTTCAAGAAGGTGATGCTTTATGAGCTGATGTCTATCAGTGACAACCAAGTGAAAACACCCTTGAACCTGACAATCACCATTGACGACTAGACTGTCATGTAAAGCAGCTGTGATCATTAGCCAACTCAGCTGTCTCCATCACGTGCAGCATCAAGATGCTGTTACTTGTGGCACCCCTACTATGTATGGATTTGTGTGATACTTTAAGTTAGGTCGTTGTTTCCTAAGTACTTGTGAACGGGCTTGTAATATTTTAGTTATTAACTTGAGTAGAAACATTAAAGTTTGCTTTCATTTCCTGTTCTATCGTGAACACTGCATCCCAAACTTCTAAACATCCGAGTTGATATGCTCGGTTTTATCCGGTTCTTCTCAGAACCTTTTCATGCCGGCATGAGCTCAGCCCGACATGTACTAATATAGATATAGAACTTTGTATGAACAGTAAGTTGATAGTGTCCTGGGACCGTTTTTATGTACCAGTCCCAGTACATCTTGGTTCCCTAGTAGGAGCGTGATGTCTTTCCTTTTGGCACACTGCATTCTAATTGGGAGGATTCAAAATGTCGCACCGGTCATTTTTGTCTTATGTTCGTCTGTTGAATGATCGTCCTATTCAATCATACGTCTCTCTGATCCATAATCGTTTTGCAGTACGGAGTACAGGTTTGATTGTCAGTCCGTTGTTCACTTTTTGTTATCATGACTGCATGCACTGGTCTTATTTGTCCCGTCCTTTACAGGAGTGTTGCCTTACGCTGTGATCGTCATCATAACTGTACTATCACACTGCGCCACATGGTGAGTCTATCTTTGTCTCTCTCCCACCTCCATCTCTCTGAACCTTTGCCAGCTCCGTACTTTCACTATGCACGACATGCTTAGTTTCTAGTTGACTGGTGGCCCATCCTGTGTTACCTCGCCCACCTCTATCTCCTTCAATCTTCAGAGGTTGCCATGGCAGCACCATACGACGAGCTCGTCGCCAATCTCCGAGCTCTGGCCATGGCATCACCCGGCCACCTCCCTGTTTATGATACTAGCCCGAGCACCAGACCCACCACATCCACTCATCCAACGCCAAGGAGCATCTGTCTGCCGGCCCGTGGTACCACTGCAATCCATAGATCGACCTCGAACTCACCAAATGCCCCTAGTTCTCTCCGCCCCGCTCACCAGCCAAGCAGCCCAGAGAGCAGTTGTGTAGAGATACTGCCTGTATGGAGCGGTAGTATCTCACGGGATTATTCAGGTAGTATCCCACGATTCTCACAGGATTCTTCTGTAGCCGCTTCGTTAAATCGACCTGACAACAGCGCCATTCATGGAGTTGTTCACGCGCGTGAACCTCCACACCATGCTCCAAATGCAATTGGAGACAGTAGTGAGGTGAGTCTGATTGTATTCCCTTGGATTCTTTCACGTTTTCTCAGAGGCCTAAAACTTAGCTATTTCGTGCCGTATAGGTAATGAATTCTGGTTTGCCCACTGAACCACACACACAGCCAGGCGTACCAAAAATACGAATCAATTCACCTTTCTCCTTGACAGCATTGCATGATGTTGTCAGTTTGTTTGGGTCTGAGAAAAGGGCATTGCTTGATTCTATGGGCTTGGGAGGGCTATTAAGAGTGCAAACGCAGCGCTTGCAGTCGAGGAGTTTAATACTTTTTTTGCTTACCAGCATGGATCCAAACACTGGAACAATCAAGCTTAAAAGTGGTGAACTCACCATGAAAGATAGGGATGTGAATCATGTATTCGGTTTACCTTATAAAGGTCAGGAGGTCACTCTGTCTAGTAGATGCCCACGAGTGATTCCCAAGTTGAAGGAAGTTCTTCTTCTTGATAGCAACTCCGAGATTAGTCTTGAGTCTGTTCAAGCAATTGTAGCTAGGGATTATGGTAGGAGGATGAATGCTCAGGAAAGAGATGCTTTCAAGGTTGCTGCTATGATCTTTGTTGACTCCTGCTTCCTAGGACCTAGAGGTTGCAAACGTTCAATTAACAGGGACATTCTAGAGCATCTTGCTGACCCTTCAAGAATTTCAGAAGTTAACTGGTCAGGATATGTCCTCAAAGTGTTGAGGTCATCAGCTTACAAGGTTCAGCACAGCATCATGTCTGGCAACAAGTCAGTGCTTCTTGAGGGCTGCCTTTTATATCTACTAGTACTAGTACGTCGTCTCTCGGGAATGGTGCATTTGTTATGTTTGTTCATATTTTGATTCATGTAGAATTGACTTGGCTTACTTGTTTACGATTTACAGGTATTTTATCTTGACAATCTAAACTTTGGTTACATGACACCTCGCCATGATGTCTTGCCACGCATCAACAGCTTCACACCCCGCCTTATACGGCTGAACTTCTTTCATATGATCGTGTCATCAAGACAGGAAAAGAAAAATTGCAATATGGACGCAGAAAAGTATGTTGGTGCCTTTTACGCTGAATATGATAACCTCTTCTTGTATATGTGGTCGGCTGATAAAACCAGTAACTCACTGCAGGTTCGTCCATGTGAAGAGGTTGTCTATTCAAGGCGTAATGGCAAAGAGTCTGCAGCCACCAGTGGAAATTACATGTCTGCAGAGCAAAGCAGTCCACCTGCCCGTAGTTCCGACACGGCCCGAACAGCATTAGCATTGTGGTCACAGGTGACTGATAGTGGACCTATTTGTCATAGCCCACTGTTGGGTTCTAATTAAGACGTTTTTTCAGAATGACGTGCATGAAGTTGAAGCGGTAATAGAAGAATACCTCCATGCTTTCACCACTCAAGTCCAGCGGTCCTCCGACGAGCTAAGGCGGAGAATTATTCTATTTGTAAACAGATTCGCACACCCTGCGCCAATACCGTCAGGTGCTTGTTTAGTACATATGTATTATTCCAACCTCCTCATGTGTTTCAGCTGGTGTCTTGATATCAAGGTTGTTTTTTTTTTCAGGTGACAATCAACAGCCGGACACTGGTGCCAAGTCTCCAATAGGTGAGTATGGTCACAATGTTATTATTACCGCTATAATTCATAGTTTTTAATGTCCCCGAATATGTGATGTTATAGGGAAGAAATACATGACTTTCGTCAGTTCATCCGCTGGAAGTTCAAAACAACACGATCCAGCCTTCAATTATGGAGTTACAAGCTCTCAACGCCACGAAGGTAACACAACTGTTGGACAGACCTCAGGATTGTTGGTGGTGTGTGGTGATACTTTTTTCCTTTAATTAATTTTATGGACAGACCGCCATACCACCCGTCAATCAGAGTCAGTGGAAGACTTTGATTTCATCCAAGCCTCCAACCAGTCTATAGCCCAGACAGACTTTCCTCCGTCGCCATTTCAGCTGAAGCTCAAGGACAAGGAAATCCCAGTACAAATCATAATAGCAGTTATCAGAGCATTGTCTAAAACATCTGATGCGGACAGAAAAATGTAAGTTTACTATAGTTCACATACTGAACATTATTAACTATCTTAGTCTACTGACCGATCAGCATGTCAACTTGCAGGTACTGGTACGTTAATGATGTGCCAAGCTTGTTGGAGGTCCCTGGGGAGTGTTTATATTCAGCTTTGTATAAAGAAGCCGATTTTTCCAATGATACCATGACAGCTGTTATGCGGCTTTACAAGGAGCTAGACGATATCATGTACAATGGGCTGTCTGAAAAACGTTGGAGGCACTACCTTCCACCACAGTGGGTGGTATGGACCTAATCGAAATTTCTTAATCAGCCCTACCGATTCTCCTTATGCTAACCTGCAAGCTACTTCCCACAGCAGTTTGCTGAGATGGATCAAGAAACAGATGTGAAGGATGAAATCAAGAGAGTATTTGCTGGAGACCCTACCACATATGAACTGAATGAGTGTCCCATGGTGAGGCCAACTAATACCAGTGTTATTTATTTATACTATTTCATATCTTCTTTTACTTCAGGTCCTTGTTCCTGTCTATAAACCATCGAGCTGGACATTGTATGCATGGGATTTTATGTCAAGTACAGTACACATCATTGACCCAGTAGAAGATTGCATGGAGGTTCTTGTTGGGAAACATGAGTCTACAATTTTGGTTCTTCACGAGGCAATGCTATTTTCCAAAAAAAGAAGCTCTTAGTTGCTCTGACACGCGTAGCATCAAGTGGAGTCACAACTATATCACCGACAAAGATTCCTGTTGCACATTGTAATGCTTTGCCCCAACTTCTCTCTTTATGGAAAATCGCATCTTAGGTATTGATCAATCTCCATTCATGTATGCAGGAACCTATCTGGACTATACACTGCTTTCTATGCCCGTTTTTTCAATGGCACAAGATGTACTGAGTTGATGCTCATGGTAAGATGCAACTAAATGCACAGAATGCTTGACAACAGTATTGTATATATATTAATTATAGTCAGATGCTCCATGCAGGATGATTCAGTGACACTCTTCCAAACAAGTCTACTTTGCCGACTGCTAGCAAGCAATGCGAACAAAGGCGCCTACCCACCGGCTATTCGTGATGCCCTAGCTGGAAAAAATGATGTACTGAGTTTACATGGATCGCGCTGAATGTAACAGAGTATTAAGTCTACCGTAATAGTGTATTGTAGTAGGTTATCAACGCACTTTTGTGGTATGTTCTTGCAACCAATCCCAGACAATTGAAGCTCCGGCTCCTTGTGGTTTGACAATTGTGCTTGTGAAACTCTAGAGCTTAAATTTCCTGAGCTAGTTTGTTTATGCAGGAAAAAAACATTGTTCAATTAAATTGTTCATTGAAAAGGACCTTGTTAGCAGTTTAATTCTTCCACTGTCAGTGGTCGCTGTTGTTCAGCTGAGGAATGTGGAGATCATTTGTTTTCAGACACATAGGAATACATTTGGGGCACATAACATACTTCAGGCTGCAAGAGCTGGCTTCACCTATTTTCAAATGGGATTGGAAGTCAGGTAACTTTGGGAAACACAAATTTACTGCTTGGCTGTTTGAAAGGGACATATTGAGCACTAAACCTGCATCTCGATGACTAAACCTGTGTAATTTGCTCCAACTGACGAGAAGAAACAAGCATGCATATTTTTTATTGAATGTCCATTCAGTCTTGGTTGGTGGAGCTATCTGAATATTTTTCGGGACACAAACTTACCAGCTCGGAAGACTTGTCTTCAGAGATAATTTCATTTCATCTTGCTGGACCATTTGCAAAATGAGAAATGGCATTGTCTTTGATCGTTGTCGGATTAAATTCCAGTTGGAAATTAGCTTGGGTTGTATGAAGGCTGAAAGGAGGACTGCAGGAGGAAAACTGTGGTGTGAGAGTAGGTTTTTTAACTGAGTTTAGCACTTTTGCTTTTTTTGGCTGCAGAAGGCTTTACCATTACTGTTGTTCTTATAATTGAATTTAGACGAAAAAGATATGTAGGGGGTTTCCCGACGATTTTCTCAAAAGAACTAATCACAAATATATAATTAAGTCGGATTTGCAAACACATATTCGACATAATGTATGAGATTCAAATCAGCTTTATCATCATGTTCCATGATATTGCTCTGCACTACTGTGAATGTTTAACATGCTGCGGTCCACAGGACTCAAGGTCCCACCACATTGACATGTTTGAATTCAAAGATTTAGGAGGGAAACCTGAATCCTGTAAGAAGCCTCACTCGTCTATAAAGGCATGCTGTTCTCTGAAGCTCACATGCATACTTCACCCGGTCTTGGGCACCACAAAGAAAAAATGTCTGATCGTGTTGAGTCCTCAGAAGTGCCTGACTCGTGTACCACTAAGCAGTCAGAACCATCTGCTCAATGTGATTTCGTACCCGAGGTTAGTGAGTAACATGCTTGCTCTTCATCCAAGTAGAAGAAGCTGTGGTATCTAATCAAAGTGTTGTTTTCGTATTTGTCTTGCAGAGCGCTCTCTCTGGATACGATGGTGATAACGAAGGTATTGAAGGCTCACATGTATCTGAGTCTCTCGTCGTTCCAGAGTCTGAGGATAGCGATGAAACTACCATTGAAGCAACATCTGACCACGTATACTATCTAAACCTGCATTCGGAATGTGAAAGAATTAAGCACTTACAGATTTCTGTGCTTTCGATTTGTGGTGGTCAGGTTGGTGGCCAATCTGCACCTGAAGGCACTGCTGACTCAGATGAAGAAGCTGTACTCGTGGGAGCAATCGACATCCCGGCTGCTCCTTCAGTTTTAGACGACGGAGACTCTAGTTCAACCACCAGCAGCCCTGTGAGGTCTGCTGCCGAAGATGCATCACCAGCAAAAAACTTGCGTCGCCGCCGTATCACAGTGGAGTCTGACATTGCTAAGAGGGCCCGACTCGAGCTCTGATGCCCCCACCGTAGCTTGTGCTCGCCGAGTGTGTTCCAGTCGTTTTAAATATGTTTTCATTACAGTAGCTTGGTATTCTGCTGCGTGTCCCTTATCTTGATTCTCTCCGGATCACCTCGTGGCATGCAGTAATGCGTGATGTTGTAGATTAGCTAGGAAGTAATTGTGTTACTGCTCAATGTAATGTCAATTCTCATGAATGACTGTGATGTCAGATGTCCTGAATGCCAAGCACGACCGTTCCTATGTATAATATGTTTCTGCATTTGCTTTGAGCATCACGAATCAGCTCTCACTGTTCGTGGAAAACCGGATCTAAGCGTCTCGATCTAATTTTGTCTGCTTGTGAGCATGCTTAGTAAGACAGATTGTCTGAATGAAACTATTGTAGAGTGAGCCAAGAACCAAATCTGAAAACGGGAAGACAAACACAAGCCTCCAAGTGCCACGACACTGTAGTGTAGTGTTATTTCATAGTTACAGAGACTTGCCCCCTGTATCTATGGAGCAAAACTTTCTTTGATGATGAAGGAAACAAATATAATGCTGAAACATGTTTAAGATTGCTCCACGTGTCCACGACGACAGTAATTTGGTATTGCTCCATCTGAATCTTCGTACACTCCAATGACTAATCATTTGTCTAACAGTGCTACCTGTCAGCAATCGTTGGCCATCGTTCGTCTCTGAATCCGTGTAGCCCGATCGTGCACACTGACAACTGAAGCATGTAAGCAGTGTTGCACTGTGTGTACCTCCGGTGCCGCACATGGACTTGCTTATGACATGTTCCATCCCTTTAGCCATTTCTTGTTCACACTCATTTGTTGGCTTTAGCTTAAAAATTCCCAACACTCTAGTGTACATATTTGAATAGTGTTTACTCATGTACTCCCTCCGTCTCAAAATAGATGTCACTTTCGTTTCCCGAGAAACAACTACCGGCAATTATTTATTAAAATATATAAATATTTATACTAAGCAATTAGTATCATCGGAAATATCTTTACATCTAGTTTTTTAATAAATTTATTTAAAATATAAATATTACACATATTTTCTACAAATGGAGTAAAACTTGTGGCACGAAAACCCCAAAACGACATCTAAAAAGAGACGGAGGGAGTATTACCTAGGCTAAAATATTTAGTATTGTAACATTCAACCCCAAAGTTTCATTTAGTTATCCTTCTTTATATAAAGTTAATGTGTGCTACTCCCTCCGTCACCAAATGAGTGTCGCCAGGATTATCATCATCCGTTTTATTCAAGCAAGTCTTACGCATGTCATTTATTTTGATATGTCATGTAAATCAATATAGACACTTTAATAACGTTTTAGTTATTTTATATTAAATCTAAAAAATTTGATTAATGCAAATGCGTCTAACACGGCGTCTAAACGTCTAGAACTACACTACTATTAGGACAGAGGAGTATGCTTCTCTAAAAAATCGATGTAATAGACTCAATGTTAACAAAATCCTATTTTTTGTTACCTCTAAGTCTTTTTTCTAAGTAATCGGTCGTTCCTTAACTCTTTTATTTGGTTTCCTTGATGCATTAATATGACGTAATAATTGTTCTAGCATTTTATATAGGTATCTGACGAACATTAATTAGGTGTGTAAGACTGCTACGACCTAAAATACTCGTACCTGCTCCAAATCCAGCTTGCTTATTACGTTCAGCTACATGCCAAACAATAAAACCTAGCTCACAAGATATTCGGTAGGTCTGCTCAATGGTGGGGTTTATTGAACAGAGCTATGAAAAAATAAAGCAGAGTAGTGCTAAACATCCGATTAGGTACCTTGCAGTACACCACATTTTCCCAAAAAAAAAAAAGGACAGAGTTGATATTCATATTTCATCAATGCATGTACATTGCACCGTTTGATTAACTATAACACGCATATAGGTTATATGTTATAGGGATTTCTTGTTCTAAAGCATGTGATTAAGCCCAACACGGTGGTGTCATTACTTTTTAGTGGACTCAAGAAAAAAAAACCCGGCCCAACCTAGGGAGGGCTCTTCATCAAGGAGAGATTAAGCACCCAAATTCACTTACCCACATGGGTGGCTAAGTGAGTGGGACATTGAGTCAGCTAACCAATCAGGCCGGACTTTTTTCTCCTTGGTCGGTAACACTTTCTCGAATACTCGCACACTTAATTGTGAGTGGGACATTTTTTTTTGGATTAGCTTGTTCTAATAAAAATATAGTATTATAATGTTGTCGTTGAAACCAACTCATACTAGTTTTAGCCTTAATTGCGATTTATAAATATAGTCCACCGTTATTTGGTATAAGCAATGGTTTGTGTGCACCGAATATTTTCCCTAGTTCTCACACCTCCCAAACAATTTTTCCAAGGACACGAAGCATATATATTTTTATTACACGTTCCATCTCCGCTGTCTTGTCTTACTATTGGGCTTGTGTTGAATATATACAAGTCAATGTGCTGCCACCGTCACCTTCTACTCCATATATACCACCAGCTCTCCATTCTCCAAGGATCAATCTCCACACTAGACACACTCTTCCATTAGAACCTTCCGAAATGAGTTCTTCTTCAGTTACCCTTCTAGTGTTCTACCGTTCTTCGCACGGTTGAAGCAAGGTGTGGAGATCTTGAAGCTGCCGTTGCTGTCCTGCATGAAGTGTACAGTCTTCTCCACCAACTGGTTTTGTCTTGATGTGTGATCACCTTTCGTTTGCTTACCGCAAATATCGTTGATTGTAGAAAGATGGCACTCGGACGTACAGAGCAGAGGCCTGCTGCCTCCAGGCAGAGTCCAATGCTCCGATATAGCTGCCCCTGAAGTGCATCTTGTTTCTTCCTGCAAGCCGGACCAGATAAGCTCATTGTTTCCTTCCTTGAGCCCAATTAAGCAAGACCTTATCAGAGCTATTGGTTTGGGTGGCCTCCTTGAGAATCGTTTAGGACAAAGGCTTAATCTTGATCTCTGTCTTTGGCTCTTCCAAGTAGTAGATTTTGAAAGGAAGTGTTTGAAGCTTCCTGGAGGTGCTGAAATCCATTTTGACCTCCAGGATGTTGATCTTGTGCTTGGCATCCGTAGTGATGGTCATGACGTTCTCTGGAATGAAAATCCGAGTAAGGACACAGTGAGAGCTTTCACTCGCAAGCTAAAAAGTTTCAGCGGTTCGGCAACCCTGACAATCTCGTTCCTTGAGGAGATTTTAACCAAAGATTATGGAGACTTCATGAGTGATGACGAAGTAGATGTTTTCAGCATCGCTACGGTGGTGTATGCTAGTACTTATCTGCTTGCCCCTCGACGGCGCCACGACTTCCCTATCCAACTTGCTCAGAACTTTGTTACTGGCGTCAAGCCAGCACACATGAATTGGGCATCCCTTGTGTTCCGAGAACTAGAAATAGCTTCATGTGATGCCAGAGCGAAATTCTACCTTGGACACAAAGAGATACATTTGTTAGGATGCTACCTATTCTTACAAGTATGACTCTATTACTGTTATGCAACTACAAAGTGTTTTACGTCTTGCTACCAGCAGCCTTATGTGATCACTTCATTTTTGTGTGTGTGTGCGTGTGTAGGTTTTATACATTGACAACCTCAACTTTGGTCCTGTAAGCCCATGGCACGACCAACTGCCCAGGACAAGAGCTTACCTGCCTTGCCTTATGGATGAGCTCATTGTTTCTGATTGCATTGGCAAATCAAAACATAATCTAATGCTCTTCGGAAAGACACAGGTCAAATGCAAAACCCAGCTTTATAATTATATATACGCAACTTCTACGCAATTACTTAGTTAGTTACACTTTTCATATAGTAGATAAGAGACGACTTGGATATTATATATACAAGAGGCTGGAAGCAACAACTTGAAAAGTTCGATGAGCTCCAACCATTAACAATTCATCAATACGAGAGGAGTATAGTAAGTTCATCTCGATGATGTAGTATTATTGCACTAACGGTTACATGACACGCAGTGGTTGATTGTGGTTTCAAAATCGTTAGCAAATGTTGCTCAGATCAATGGACCTGCTGAGTCATTCTTTAGATGAGATAGAGTCAAGAACTGAGTTCCAACTCGATGAAGTGTTGGAACGTCAGACCAGAATTCACCATTTATGCAAGTGCGATATAGATGCTACAAGGGAAATGTTATCAAGAAGGGTGGCTGATTTCATCAAGAGGCATAATCTCGATTGGTATCAAAAATATGTTGTTCGGGATTTTCCTAAGCGACCGCACGACAAACCCCAAAGGGGTATGCTATTATGCTTGCATATGAATTGGAAAATCGATCCAACATATCACTTCTGTTGACCAAACGCTTCTTGATGCGAATCTTCAAAAGAGTCAACGATGTTGGTACAACCGGCTAGAATTACGACTAACTCATGCCGGTTAGTAGTATTCACGTCCAATCCTATGTTTGTTTCATTTACAACGAAAACAGCTAATCATCACCATCGGACTAAACTATTTTTTGGACACAAATATTTCAGTTAGCCCGATGCGCAGGAGACTTGAGAGATTGAGACTACAAGATTGGCAAAGTCATATGGCTCTACCTAAGATTAAGCGGGTTTGCCCAATTTTATCATGGGCAAAGCTTCGTGATCGTGTTCGCGAGTGACCCTCAATCTAATATATGTAATTAGTTTGACGATGGTACAACTCATTAAGAATGATCTTGGTTGTATCTTAATCTAGCACCTTTTGGCTACATTTAGCATTTTCACCTCCTTGTAGCAATGCCACATGTAATACTGAGTGCTAAATGATGTGAATGTAATATAGATTGTCATTCTAGGCTATAGTGTACCAAACTCGTGTGCTCACTCGTGCCAAATATCTCTAATTCTCCTTTATCTCGTGCCAAGAAAATAATTCATTTTCAATTAGCGATCGTCCGCGACTACAATCATACTACCATAATACCAAGTTTAGAACTAAGGGTGGCAATGATACTACTAATATCAATTAGCATTGTCGATGAAGTAGGGTGGCAACTAGTAGTACCAGATGTATATTGGCATAGACAATACGCCTACATCTATAGTCTTCCGCCTCGAGTTGCCGACGTCACTATCACGGCGGCAAGCGGCGGCTTGCCACATGGTTGGCGAAAACGTTATATTTGAACTAGATAACCTTAGAGACAGTCCAGTCCCGAGTCAACAAATGGTAAATCCAAGACGGCTTTGCTAACGTAGCAATTTATGTGTGCAATGCACGGTCCCGAGGGTGTCACGCGGGGTCAATTGGCGCACTCCCCCACCCAAGGAGCCCGAGCCCCGAGGGTTGTTCTCTGCATAGGCAAAACCAGCATGGATCTACCATTTCGACCGGAGAGCATGGTGTCACAAGTTAATAGGGCTAAATAAATGATTTTTAGGCCAACGGTTGTAGGTTTGTCGGGTTGCAAAATAACGGTCACACGGTCAATATACTCAATACACAATGAAAATTTTACTTTTCATATTAATACACATAATAAAGTCGTCATTACCGGACATGAGTTCTAAATCTGTATGAAACGAACTCATCCAATCACAAATGAGCACGAGCAAACAACCAGGGACTAACACATCCAATTTTGAATATATAATCAGGTTGATTACCAGAGCCCTATCCTGATTTAAACCTCCGGAGTTTGGCATCATGCTCTTGGACTATATCACGGTGGTAGAGGCAGAGTAAAGTCCCTTGGCCAGGCTGCAAACGCTCATGACACTTCATCGTTACGCTGCGTGGCGTAGTAAATACATAAGGTGGGCCCCTTTACGGTTGGAGGCCCGGGACGGCCGCCCGATTGCCATCCCGGAGCCGGCGCTTTGCATATAGAGGCCAGAAAACTGCTCCACGCACACGCACAATATACTAGTTAAATCCAGCTACTTTGCACTGTTTCATGATGGAACACTCAGGGTGGCCAGGAAAGCATCCTGAACCTCCATGCTTCCTTCCCTATTTTCGGGGAAGCACGCCTTTGCCCATCGTGTAGTTTACTGATCGTGCTCACATGCACTGTCAGAGAACCAGTTCACCACTGTGTGTACCTTGCCTACTCACCCTTCAACATCATGTACCTTTCTATTGTGTCCCAATGTCATGTCCATCTCCTTCACCTAGTATACTTCAATATGTTCTATCAGGAAATATAATGAGATTCATCTTCTTTCTAAGACCTTGTTTAGATGGTGAAATTTTTAGCCCGAAAAGTACTGTAGCATTGTGCCAACAAATATTATCCAATCATGACGTAACTAGTCTCAAAAGATTCATCTCGTAATTTACAACTAATCTGTGTAATTAGTTATTTATTTTATCAACATTTAATGCATCATGCATACGATATAATATTTGATGTGGTGGAGTGAGGGTCGAATGTAAACATAACTAAATAATCTTAGAGTCGAATGTAAACATAACTATACAGTACAGTAGTACAAGTAATATAGTACTTTCGGTACAGGTAATATACTGCACAGTTCACGTTCCTTACCACTATATTTCAAAATCTTCATGTGCAAAGGTGTTTGACACAGTATTACCTTGGTCAGCTGTAGGTCAATGGTATAGTTGCACTGTATGGCACCTGTTGCGGCAGATGACCAGTCTGCCATTGCAATGAGACACACATCAGACAGCAGAAACTTGCATCAGTAATTCACCACTCCTCTCCCGAGCAAGCCTCCATCCAGAGCTCTTGCTCTGTCTTTCCCATTTCTGCTTCGAGTTTGTGCCTCCAGCTCGCAGGGTAAATGTACGAAGAACTGAGGTGTTACTCGTGATGAGATTTTGAGCTTTTCCCCTAACCTCCTCTGGTCTTCTCTGCAGGAGCGAGGAATTGTCATCTATGAGTCCAGACGAGGACTCCGTTCTATCGATGTCTGGATCGGTTCAAGGGTCATGGCGGTCATCTTCTCAAGACGTGAGTAGAGTTCGTGCAGTATCCTCGTGCAAGCCTGAAAGATAAGCTCTATGTTTAGTCGATTCGACATCCGAAATCAAATCTTTTGAAAACATGTGGTTTGGGTGGGCTTCTCCAAATGCCATCCTTCAATCTGAACCTTGAACTTAGCTTGTGGCTCCTCCAATATTTCGACTTCAACCACCAATGCTTACGCCTTCCTGGAGGTGGTGTTTTACCTATACGTATCCGCGATGTTGATATAGTATTTGGCATCCCATCGCAAGGTCACCCTGTTCATTGCAACTACATACAATCCTTGAACACAATTGCTTGAAGTCGGTGGCAAACTATGTAATGCCGCTATTCTCCAACACCGACCTTGACATTCCTTGAACACATTCTCACCAAAGACTATGCATGTCCTATGACTCCTAAAGAACAAGATGCATTCAAAATCACCGTTGTGTTGTATCTTTGCGCATACCTCTTGGCCCCTGAGCCCATCAATCAATTCCCTTTCCACCTGCTACAAAATTTCGTTGATGATGTTCAACCTTCAGAAATAAACTGGGCTTCGCTTGTTTTTTGGACACTACACCGAGCTTCCATCGATGCTAGAAAGAAATTGAACAATGGGTGCAAGAACATAACTTTGTTTGGGTGCTGCCTGTTTTTACAAGTAATTATCTGACAATTCACTTGTTTTCTAATATTTCACATTTGTATATAGACCACAAATGTTTTTAATAAGGTGTATTTGTATAGGTTTTCTACATTGACAACCTGAATTTTGGCCCGCCGGCTCCAGACCATTCTTTGCTGCCAAGGACAAGTGCCTACTTGCCTGAATTTATGAGTGCAATAATAGATTCAGATTGCATTGCTAAAACCAAATCATACCCTTATGCTCTTTGGAAAAACCGAGGTTACTTAGTTCTTGACACAACGAGTTATTTCTTTGGTCTACCTAAACGCATTGGTCTTAGATCTGTTTCATTGGCACTTTCTTCGGTTGAGACCGGCTTCCGAAGTTTGTTATACCGGGGCTCAATGCATGACCTCGATCGAGTTGTCGCGATGACTACTATAGGTTAATTGTAAGTATAGTTATCTACATACTGGTTGGAACAGTCTACTCGGGTCAAAATGATTAATTTAGTGTTTAAATTTGTTAGCGAGAACACCAAGGAAGGAACCAACCCGAACGAGAATTTATTCGGTCATCATCATGTTGACAAGACCACCAGAGTTATCTGAAATCTAAATCAAAGATGAAAGACCATGTCAATTATATTCCACTACCCCATATATCTAATATAGTGAATACATCCTCTAATGGTATATGCCTGAAATTTACATTCCGACTCGAATTAATCTAAGTGTTGATTTCCAATTTGTGTTATTTTCACGATTCAGGTATACTTGAATGAGCAAACAAGAAAGAGAGTTGCCTCACCCGGTACATCTACTAGCTACTGATAGTGCATGTATGGTCTTAGTATTTGTAATCTAGAATTATTCCATAATGCAACATAATGCAGGTGACCCGCTACTCAGAGTGATTGATGAGCCAAATCTCAAGAGGACACTAAGCGTTGTACCTAGTCAGTCAACAGATAAGGAAATTGATGGAGGTATTGTTGCGGGCACTTGAGTTCATATTGACATCTGTGTTCAGATTCATGTTTGCCTCTGTCAGTTACTTTTGTTACAGCATTATCTCATCTATATTGTCATATAATTTGTAGGTCCATCACCAATATTTGAGGGCATAAGAAGATCAGCCGGACACAGCAATTCACCAAATTCTGATATAGATCAAAAATCTAGCTCTAGTACTGAGTTGGCTTGTTTTGAAAGAGAGTCAGTAACAAGCCTCTCGAATTTTAGAGTTTACTTGTGTGAACACTTGTTTGCACATCCACCCGTGTCATCTGACAGCAAGTACAGTTGCTATGTGTGGATGATAAATAGAGATATGGCTTGGAACGAGGTGAACAGGTACAATTAATGGTCGTATACCTTTTTATCTTTGTAAAACTCTCTTATGTTTGTGTTCTGGGCACTTGAGTTCGTATTGGATTTGCAGTGATTGGATTGCCTTCAATTCACCTCAACCACTAAACATACCTGGTAACGTGGTTCGTCGGTGCCTCAAGATGAATGGCGCATTTACGGTAGCTTTGGTTGATGCGATTATGCTTCTCTGGAGTTTGTTGGATGCAAAGATGATAATTTATCACAGTGGTGTCGACAAGCAACATAGCATATGGAGACACTTCCTTCCTGCATCGTTTGCAGTATGTCTTGCTGACCTCAATTTAGTTTCAGAATTCTTTGATAACTTATTTTGGTCTAACTAGATTTGTTGAAAACCAGCAAGCGGTCAATGGCAATGCTGATTACCTAGAGTCTGATTTCATGCGAGCATTATTCGTAGGCAACCACATTAACTACAACGTGGAGGCTTGCCAACAGGTATTCAATTTCAAACGTTCAAATGCAATACATTTTCGTGCGTTAAAATTTTCATCCATTACCATCCCTTTGTAGATTATTGCACCAGTTATGGCCACTGACCAATCATGGGGCTGTTATGTCTGGGATTTCAAATCCAAGACGGTCAGTATCTTGGATCCAGTGCTCCAGAACTGTCCTGAATATAAAGTTAGAGAGAAGCATCGTCCTAGTTTATTTAAATTGCACACAGCCTTGTTTGCATGCAAAGATCGATTCTTCCCTGGATGGCATGTTCCAGCCTATGGCTGGAATGCGATATCGTAAACAAGCTCAGCCACGGATGCAGCTGTAAGTGTGTGTTGCTGTGCATTATTTCCCATTATGGTCGACTTAGGCTCATATAATCATCGAGAAAACATTTTATGACACCACTTTTCCTTGTTACCGGGGACAATAGTGGTGCTCGTATCTTTGTTCATTACGCTAGAACGTATTGTGGTTCAAAGAAACTTGCTTGGGCCTTAAGAGCGATGAAGAGGTACGATATGTCGATTTCCCAAACCATTTCACTTTTGTTTTCATACAATGCTTATAATATAAGATAGTTCTTGTTTATGCAGCCAAACTTGTGTTACCCCCGTGGAGAAATTCTCTACAACTTCGTTACTTGTCCTCACAACAAAGGATACAAGTCAGAGGTTCTCAAGCAAAAAATTGGCTACATTGACATGTGAACATTAGCTAAGTTGTCATTAGTTAGAACTTGTTTCAGGCAACAACTTGATTCTGATGTGGCCCTGATGCCATTAAGTTCCTATCGTGCAAACCTGTTTTAAACAGGACTTTGATGTGGACCTGATGTGTATCAAACAATGCATTATGTTATGAAACCCCAGTCCAGAGGAGCAATTTGTCTATTTCATTCACTTTCTAAGAATGACATAACATGTAAGATTCAGATCATGTTCTAACCTTCTGACTGTGAGGCTCCATTGTAAGAATAAGTACATCGATGGATTTGGTACCTGGTCAGAAAACAAGACTCGACAGTTAGCGTCCTTGGGTTGACGTTTAGCTTGTAGTTCTAGTAGATGTGCGAGCATCTAGCTTTGACGGTGGACCTTTCTGTGTTGTATGTGGGGTTCTTTAGTATTTAGGGTTTAACTAGTTCATGACCTGTTGTGTTCGATTCAAGGTATAGAGTTTAGTTTTTTGGCTTATAGTCTAGGGTTTACGGACTAGGGTTTAGTGTTTAGGGCTTACTTAGGGTACCAGGTTCTGTGATGCAGTTTAGGGTTTAGGGTTTAGGGTATGATTAGTGGATATGGATTAGGGTTTACGGTTTAGGTTAGGATTAGTGGTTATGGTTTAGGGTCTAGTGGTTAGGGTTTAGGGCTTAGGGTTTAGGGTATAGTCTTCCTGGTTCATGACCCATTGTGTTCGATTCAAGGTATAGAGTTTAGGTTTTTGGCTTATAGTATAGGGTTTACGGACTAGGGTTTAGTCTTTAGGGCTGGGGGTTTTAGGATTAGGGTTTAATTAGGGTACCAGGTTCTGTGTTGCAGTTTAGGGTTTAGGGTTTAGGGTATGATTAGTGGATATGGTTTAGGGCGTCCCCTCGAGTATCATAGCCGTTCGAGGGTTGTAGTAACTAAAGCGATGACAGAGATGTATTATGTTGACTGAGATTAGGGTTGTTGGCGTCCTCTGAGTATCAGAAGCGTTGGAGGGTTTTAGTAACTAAAGCGATGACTGTGATGTATTATGCCGACTGAGATTAGGCTTAAGGGCTTCCCCTGAGTATCATAACTGGTGGATAGTTTTAGTAACTAAAGCGATGACTGAAATGTAATGCCGGCTGAGATTAGGGTTAAGGGCGTCCCCCGGAGTATCAGAAGCCTTGGAGGGTTTTAGTAACTAAATCGATGACTGAGATGTATTATGCCCACGAGTTTAGGGTTTATGGCGTTCCCCTGAGTATTAGAAATGTTGTATTGTTTTAGTAACTGAATTGATGACTGAGATGTATTATGTGGACCGAGATTAGGGTTAAGGGCGTCCCCTGAGTATTAGCAGCGTTGGAGGGTTTTAGTAAGAAAAGCGATGACTGAGATGTATTATGCCCACTGAAATTAGGGTTGTTGACGTCCCATGAGTATCATAATCTCGGTAGGGTTTTAATGTGACGATGTTTGAGATGTATTATGCCAACCGAGATTAGGGTTTATGGCGTCCCCTAAGTATTGTTAGCTTTGTTGGGTTTTAGTAATAGAAGCGATGAGTGGCATATATTATGCAGAACGAGATTAGGGTATAGGGCGTCCCCTCGAGTATCATAACCGTTCGAAGGGTTCTAGTAATAGAAGTTTCTAGGTTCCGGGTTGAGGGTTGAGAACTCAGTTTTAGCGTTTAGGTTTTAGGGCAGGATTAGTGGTTAGTCTAAGGTTAGGGTACGAGGTTATGTGTTCGAGATTTGGGTTTAGTGTTTGGTGTAGGATATGTGGTTATGGTTTAGGGTTTAGGGATTATGGTTTTCGGTCTAGGGTTTAGGCCATAAGGTTCTATGTTCCGAGTTGAGGGTTGAGAACTTCAGTTTTAGTGTTTAGGTTATAGGCGGGATTAGTGGTTAGTTTAAGGTTAGGGTTCAAGGTTATGGGTTCCGAGGTTGAGGGTCGAGCTCAAGGTCGGGGGCTCGGGGTTTTAGGAATAAGGGTTTAAGGCTTAGGGTTTAGCATGAAAGTTGGATTTCTAATACCATTACTTTATATATGACTCCGGTTTAGGGCTTAGGAATTAGGGTGTAGCCACACCACCTACAATCTACATTACCGGTATGGATGCTTGAAACTTGCCATGTACATTACCGTTGCCTTTCTTCCGGTGTTTGACCAAATAGTGTGCCAAGCTCCGAGATGCCGGTCGTAGTAGTTTTGAGTCTTTGGATAAATAAGATTAATGTTAAGCACAACAAATGGACCCATGCCGTCAATAGAAATCATATTCTAGGTACTAACTTCTCGATAATCATGCAATTTTGAATTTCCTTGATTGGGATCTCGTAAGGTCCTTTCCTTTATGTTGCATGCCTTTAGTTTCGGGGATTATATTTTTTGACCTATAATTCAAAATAGTATGATGAACAGGATCTTGTCTCTTTGTTGTTTAACCGTGTTGTTGGCTCTTCTGGCCGGTTTGCAGCAGTTCTTTTTCAGTTTGTGATGTACCAGCATTGTGTCACATTTTGTGGCCACTTTTTACTACTAGTGCAGTACATCGTGTTCGGTCTTGTAGAGCAGTAATTAATGTTCAGGAGGTATCATTACTTTGGTCCCAGGGGACTTTGTGTCTGAATCTATGCTCGTACCTTTTAGGAGAATCAGACTTTTGTCTTTCTAGTCCTCACCGATGCTGTTCTCCCTTTGACGGAATGCATCGCGGTTCGTGTTCGCACTGCTTTGTACCTTAACCCCGACCATCCACACTCATGTAGCTTCTGTTTTATGCTATGTGTGCCAAATTTGTGGACATTTTATATTCCTAGTGGAGTACAAAGTGTTTCAGCTTGTAGTGCAGCAATTGGTGTGCAAGCTTTGGTGTTTTGATGCAGCAATCCCATTGATGACACTATCTTATGTTTGTTCTCATTAGCCCTGAACTTTAGGTACTGTTTGTATGGTACGGTTGCGGTGCATGTGATGCGGTTATCGAGACTCACATCAAGCAGCACTCATCTCCCCCCCCCCCCACAGACCGATTCATTTGCTTTGCTTTGACTGGTAAGATACTGCATTCTTAGGTTACGGCTTCTTCCTTTCTGAGCTTATCATGAATGTTCATATGCAATCGTTGTCCCAAATGAATCTTTACATGTTGTTTTATGCTCGATCCCACCCATATTTTCTTGCAGGAACAACATCAGCAAAACCACAAAGCTTGAGGAGATATTTGATGATGGTATGGCGAGCTTTGCATCCCTGGAGAACATCAGCAAGCATCTGCTCCAGGAGCAAAGGGGACTACAGCTTGCTTCTTCCTGTAGACCTGAAAAGATATACAATATCTTTAGTTTTTTCGACTATGAGAAGTCCAATCTTTTGAGAGAATTTGGGTTCGGTGGCTTGCTCTATATGCCTTGTTTAGAACTTAACCTTGATCTTTGCCTATGGTTGCTCCAACGTTTTGACTTCAGAACAGGTGCTTGCACCTCCCTGGAGCGTTGATTTGCCTGTTAGGTTGCAGGATGTGTATCTAGTGCTTGGTATTCCATATCAAGGTCGTACTTTACTATTGGATCTGCACCAATCCAAAGAAAAATTAGTGCTTTCCTGGATACACTCTTTGGTGGCACTACCTCATCATGTCTTACCTTGCCTTTCCTTGAGAACATCCTCCAGAAAAAATATGACTTGCATATGTCTGCTCCTGAAAAAGATGCTTTCACCATTGCCACTTGGCTTTACTCGATGACATACCTCCTTGCCCCCGAGCCACATGATGAATTCCCTACAAAACTAGTGCAGAATCTTATTGCAAACTTCAGGTCAATACAGATTAACTGGGCTACGCTTGTACTTTGGACACTCCATCGAGCTTCCATCGATCTGTAGAGAAGTTGGCTAGTGGATGTAACAATATTACTATATTTGGTTGCTGCCTGTTCTTACAAGTATGAATCACTCCTCTGTTTTGTGGCAGGCTTTCCTAATTCACCATTGTGCCTGATCTTCGTTAATGACACTGATTATATAGGTATTCTACATTGACAACCTGAACTTTGGCACACATTCTCCTAACCACAGACATCTTTGCCAAGGTCAAGCAATTACTTCCTTGAACTTATGAAGCGATTTGATACATTCTGATCGCGATGGTACATCGAGAAGACAACCGGACACGGTTTGGCAAGACGAGGTGTGATAACCAGGACAGTTCTTCTTGTTTTCATTGCATTTATTTTTTAATACGAATTGATGTAGCATTATTCTATTTGTAGGTGAGTCCGATTATGCCGTTGGTTATACAAGGGCCTGGATGGATGAACTTGACCAACCTTCACGGGACGTTTGGTGTATTGTGAGTATATAAGTCCACTTTTTACATGTCACGAGGCATTTTGCTAAAGACATAGACTAATACGAACTATTGATACTTTAGGAGTTAATCTACGAAGGTATTCTATTTGTTGACAAGGTTTCTCTTCCTCGACATGAAGGTAGTGTAACAACCTAACAATTCCTCGAAATAAGGATTCATACGTTCTTGATAAATTTGCAAGTACGTGTGTTTAACCTCAACAAGTTTAAATCGTCTTGTGCTTCAATCGGTTTATAAACTGTCTATGCATTGAATTATTAAGGCAAAGTTGTGCAAAAAACCGTTCGGTTGCGGCTTATTTTTCTGGATATAAACAATCCGAGTTGCACATTTCTTACCAACAGGAAGAGATTTAGTGGGTTGTTGCATCGGATACACAATCACAACGATAAGACAAAGAATTCCAATACAATCTCCGGGACCAGTATCATCTAATTGTTGATTGGGTGTCTTCATGGTTAATATGCACTGCGAAGCGGTAAAAAATGTCAATAAACAAATGTAAACCTGGGAATTTAACAATTTCATGTAAACACAATTTCTTATTCATATAGATGTTTTATGAATTGGCTGTATTAAGATAATGATGGCCCATCTCTCCTTATGGCATGACTTTAAATTGGTTAGAGCTATGTGCACAATTGTGGAATTCATTTGCCAATTTGTTACTTTACATCCCATGCATAAGTCATCACAATGGTCTAGTTTTGCCACAAAAATTCATATCTATTTGGAGCAAAAATTCAACCGCTTATCGTAATAATAGACTTTCTACAGACATGACACCTACAAACCTAGAAGGGGTCACAGAAGTCATTGTGCCCAGATTAAGGATCATTAGCATGCTCACGGGTAATGTTTCAACGAAATTGAATTCAAATTCAGAATGCTAGCTACATTGTAGCATCCAATTACTAATTTACACTACTTTGACCAACAAGACGATGAAGAAGACATAACAAACAACCCCGTATGAGCAGATTCCACTCCCAAGTATAGTTCTACCTCCAGTGCTATCTTGTTTTCTTATGCTATGATGTTTATTGAGGCTATCAAGTATCATATGTACTAATGAACCATCGGGTCCAATTGAGGTCCTAACCACTATCTGCGGAAGTTAGGCGACAATGTAATTTTCTATGTTTATTTACAAAATATTATCAGATTGGATTTCTGTCAATATGCACGAACCTAATGACTTTACGTCTATTATAGAATCGTATTTATGTGAATTGACTAGTTACCTACATCACCAATCTGCTTTGTTTCCGTCAGCAGCTCAACCTGAAGGTTCAGCATTCCATAAAACACGAATGATATAGTTATACACTACTTCGTTCAGTTGTGTATGTTCTCATTTATATAATGAAAATAAGACGAGAAACAGTGAGCTGACATCATGGCCAGAACACTTAATATGAATAAACCATCATGACCCATGACTGACTTCTGGAATCATCAAGGTTAATACAACACATACACCATGTTGCATAAGTTTAACATGCAACCAAGTTTCATTAATTCATATATTGCTTCCGGAAGCTTGACACCACCAACATAACGGGATGATAGACTGCTACTTGTCTAGATATTCTTATTGAAACCTGCCAGCGAGGTTTTACTACTACTCCCTCACGAGGTTTTATAGCTACCTCTACAACCGATTACTTAAAACACTACTAGCAGGATGCGGAGCAGGTGTACACCCATTGCTCCTAGGTTATTATTACTTCGACAGTTCGATTGGTGGT
>JAENPR010002214.1:0-69417 GCA_018135685.1 Themeda triandra | reverse complement strand
CAAACTCATCACTCGCCCTCCTCCGCACGCCGCCCTCCACGCGCAGCCGGGCCCGCGCCCACCCTCCGCACGCGATACGGCCTTCCCGGTACCCGATACAGAGCGAATCGATTCCTCTCCCCAACACATACCGCTGCCAGGCCGCGCGGACTCTCCCACCGCCGCGGCGCGTATCGCCGGGGCCACCACCGCGAGGCGCGCTTGCCGGGGCCGCCGCCACCGCGACGCGTCTCGCCGGGGACGCCGTCCCCAGGACCTCTTCGACAGGGCCGCCGCCGCCGCCATGGCTTCCGTCACCGGGACGGCTGCATCGCACGCCGGAGACGCTCGCCTCGATACGTGGCAGGGCGCTCCGGAACCACGGCGCGCCGCCGACGTCGCCACGCTGACACTCCGCCGGAACAGCAGGGCCAGACCACGAACGCCACGACGTGCATCGGCAGGTCCAGTAAGTATACCCTGAAGAAGTTGCTTGAATATACCCTGACGAAGTTGCTTGAACTGTACTTGAAGTAAAACCAGTGTAGCACTGTTCAGTAACCAATTGTTCACTTCTCTCAACTTGGATATGCAATGGAATGAAGTTCAGTTTGTTCTAACGTTAGGTAATCTGAATTTTTGCTATATGCTTTATCAGATGAACATCTAACATTCTCCCAATAATAATGATGATATGAAGCAACATGTTCTAAACAGAGCTTGAACATGTTTTGGGTCTTGCCCTTTTTTTACAACTTTCTGAATTTTCCTGTTAATGGCTACAAATTGCCTCTTTGTTCTGAAACCAGAGAAGTAAACTTGATATCTTGTAATAGTATCTTCAGTCTTCACATAATGCAATGTAATTAATCTGAGGGGGGCCTCTCATATATACTCATCAGTAGAGCTGTAGAAGAACAAAGCCGAGAATTTTGGATTGGTCCTGTTCTTGTGGCACTGAAATGCGACCTGTTCCATTGCTTTGTTGCCAAATTCATTGGAGGATTTTGGATTGCAGGATTTGGACTTGAAAAGAGTATTGAATAACATCGCAGTTTGCTGGTGAGAAAAAATCCTTCTTATATGGAATATCGAAGTATCATATTCAGACTGTTTTTATTGATGATATTTTCTGATGGATTCTATATTTCTACTTTTATGAAGGTTGGTGTACCAAAGGAGCGCATAAAGAGAAATGAAGATGATTTTTGGTCAAAGGGCCTCTAGCCTAGTGGCTAGAGCACCCGAGTGACACCTAGAGACTGCCCGACTCCCCGTGGAGCGAATTTAAATGCATTATTATTAAAAAAAAAAAATAGCCCAGGTTTCCTTGCTGACTTCGGTCAAAAAAAAGATGACTTTCGGACTAGCGGCACATCCCTGTGGACCATGCTCTGAAACTTGTTGCAATTTCTATGCTGAGAGAGGATCACAAAATGAGGTGTGTAAAGATTCTGTGGTTTTAGTGGCTAGGAGATTTAGAGTATGATTTTGTTTTGTCTGTAAGAGATTATATGACGAGTGGAACTGGTGATGTACATATTGTGTGCAGGATTTGGGAGCCGATTCATTGAATTCTACAATCTTGCCTTTATGCAATACAACAAAAAGGACTACAGATTTCTAGATTCTAGAATCATTGAAACTAAAGAACATTGATACGAATGGGCCTTGAGCTTATGGCGCACGTTCCTCGAAGTCAAAAGGTATTGCCTCCCATTGTATTTTCTGATAAGCTATAATTTATCTCAAAAATGTCGCCATGTATGACATACTTGATTGCCCATTATAGAAAGGCAAAGGCAGCTAGCAGCTAGCAGCTAGCAGGATGAATGTATTACTGATTGGAACTTTCATGTCTAAGTTTCTCATATATTCCCACAGAGAATTTACATAAATTTCAGTTGGCGAATGGTGTCCAGGAACTATAGATGTTGTGTTTCCTGTACTCCTTTCATTCTTAGTCCAGTAATCCTGGTTCATCCACGTATATTTCATTTTTTTTTTTTGGAAAACACAGTTTTAGACTCCTGTTGAAGCCTCTGAGGTATTGTTTCATGAGATACCTTGTACACCAATCTGCTTTTAAAACTGACACTTTGTTATATTAGTAAGCCTTTGTTGCTTGGTTTAATGTTGTATGTGTATTGGTGTATTTTGAAAGATCCTACAATTCCGGCTTATATTAATAAGGAGAAGTGAGAATTACATGCGCAAGCTAAGCAAAACAACCTCCTAGTTTGAGGAACCGTCAAGCTAGGTGTGGAAAACTAAACGTACTACTCATGTTCTAAAACAACCGACGTGCATCTTCTAGCCGCACAATCATGGGTCCTCCAACATGTCTCGTCCCTAAACCCACCGCAATTTCAGCTAGGGCCCCGCAAAGCTCTATGTCATCAAACTTTGCCGCACCCGCAATGCCTTGACCGCTTTGAGGAAGCTCTTGTCCATAGCCGTCAATGTACTCGATGATCGCCGCATCCGTCGCCGACGACTTGCCATCGATGAACCTGTGTCGCGCACGAGCCGAGCCGGGCACGCCGTGCCACCGGCATGGACGAAGGACGAGTGGCCGTACGCAGCCGGAGCGGCGGGAGCTAGTGTCCTTCTAGCTCGTCCTCTCACCATCGGCTCATCGCTTTTGGAGGCGGCCGGCCTTGAAGCAAGCGGGCCCGGAGCCTTCGGAACATTTTGCGGCATAGGCGAGCACCGTCATCCTCCGTCCGTGCCTCCACCAGCCTTCCTCGGCTCCCTGATCGTCCTCCTTGTGGTGTCAACCACCGGCGCCAAGCTCCTCGCCGTCCGTCCGCCGGACCTCAACCACGTCCAGTGGAAGGTCCGTGTGTTGCTTTGTTTCGGCGGCGTAGACGAGCAACGGCTTAGCCCGCCAGCCCTCGCACGCCGTTCTCGTCCGTATGCCCTGGCCAGCCGGCGCATGCGCCGAACGCAGCAGGGGCTCCTCCATGGCCGGGTCCTTCTCCGGATGAGGGCACCGCCGCGAGCCACCGGCTCCGGTCGGGCCTCCGGACGACCGGCCGCGTGCCGTTGATCGGCGGCGGGCCTTCAAGAATTGTGGCCTGTGCAACATCCATCCGTGTGGCCACCGGATCGGTGGAGGGTGACCCGAGGCCCGACCTCGACGAGGCTCGGTCACTTGCTTGGTGTGCCCGCCTGCTGCCCGCCTCGCGCTGGCGGCGCCGACGCGAGCGATGAACACGGCCACGTTGAGAGTGGCCGGTGTCACCCGAGCCACCAGCCCTGGGGGAGCGTGCCCGCCGCCACCGTGCTTGGCCGAGCGGCGTGCTTGGCGCCGTTGTCGAGCCACGCCTCTTGCAATCCCGCGCGAAGTGGCCAAGGCCGTAGCAACGAAGGCACCGCCATGGGAGGTTGCAAGTGGCGACACGATGCCCTCGCTAGGCACTTGAAGCAACGGCCATCGCCGTAGCGTGGAACCGCTGTGGGCCGTGTCCCCGCATTCGCCGCACTCGCGATGGCGGGGTGGCGCCGTGGAAGCACACGCTACCACCCATCGCCATCGTGCGCGTGCTCCGCCGCGCCGACCCCAACCGCGGACGAGACGCTCACGCCGCCCACCCGGACCGAAGGCCGCCACTGCTGTGGACGCGCGGCCCGCGCTTTCTCCGTCTTCGTTCGGTTCGCGCGCCGACCGACGCCCTACAGCAGCTGAAGTGGCGGCGCCTTGCGCGGACGCGTAGTCACCGTCCCGGGCGGACGACAACCTCAAGGAATGACGATGGTCGCCCGCTACACGCGTCCGTGTCGTCATCCGCCCACCGATAGACCTGCGCTCGCCGAGCCCCTTGTGGATGGAAGGGCTCTAGCATGGGGTGAAAGGAGGAGACAAGCCTTGCAGTGGGGCGACGGGTTGATGAGGAAGGCGTTGAGGCCGAGGCTGCAGGCCCGCCTCGCCCGCATCGAGTCCTCGTCCACCTCCTCGTCCCCGTCCCGGCGATGTCCTCAACGATGACCTCGTCCACCGCGGACGGGATTGGGGGCGGCGGCGACGTGATGCTGCCCAAGCCTCCCTGGCCGAGGTGTTCCCCACCTCAAGACTTGAGGAAGGTGCTGCCTTGAGCACCTCCCGGCCGAAGGAGCAGGGCATTGTCCCGGCGGCCGGCACTCCCACCAATGGCCGGCGGCGGGGAGGCCCCCTGGGAGGTGTCCACCGCAGCATCCCTGGCCCAGCAGCGGTCGGGGCCTCAACCCGGAAGGATGCGTCACCTCCGCTCGGGCCTCAACCCCAGTGGAGGCCACGGCGACGTGCGGGAGCGAGCGCTGCCGGCAGGCCGCAGTCGGGGAGGGGCAAGGGCAGGATCCAGCCCCGCGGAGGGCGAGGAGCTCGCGCCGCGACCGACGCCGCCGGCTCCTCGCGACATCCACGCAGGGGCACGGCTGCTCCGACCCGGGCTCGTGGGAGCTGGGAGAGGGGAGGAGGAAGGAGGGGGGAGGGGAAGGAGCGGGAGGGCGCGGTGCGGGGAGGGGGCGGCGTCGAGGTGCCACGCGCGGTTAGGGTTGGGCTCCCATCGGGAGACAGAGAGGCGCTGAATGCAGTGTATGTCAAAACTGTGTAGTGGGTGATGGTATTAGGCGTGGGAATTCAGTTCACCTTTCAAGCATTAGATCAATAGAAATCACTTCTGAAACTTGCATTGTTCCTTCACACCATGATGAAACTCTGGCAGAAAATGTCGTAGGAATTTTGACACCAAGATGTGCATTGTTTGGGCTGGAAAAAGTAATTTTAGTGAGCAAAATCGGATTGGAAAAGAAAATATATATTTGATTATTTTTATGGGGTGATAATCTTTATTCTTTTCCATATTTAGAAAGATATTTGAAGTGTGGTACGAGGATGTGAGGAGTAGGAGGGGAATATGAAGATGCTGAGATTATAATAAGCATCCCTGAAGCCATTTGTACCTCACCATTTTCTAACCATCTTCGAAACCCCGTAAAGTGTAAACAGGGACCTGATTTTTGTGGTACATTCCAACTCCAGATTATTAATTATTAATTAATGGATTAGAGTGCCAGTTTGAGGCTCCACCTATTGTGAACCTTGTCCCAGTTGTTTCTTATTGCAGTTGGTGTAATGTGTTGCTTAATTTACCTTGATCGTTTATTTGTCACAAGGAGCATTTTATTATTGCAATATTATTTTTTAGTAAGAATTAATTACGGAAATATCTTTTTTTTTTGTAGATCAAGAGATGGACGGTTTATGTTTGTTGTTTTAAGTGTATCCCTTAAATAAAACCGTGGCAATGCACGAGCAGTATAAGTACATAGAAGGAGGTGAGTTGGGCTCTAAAAACTTAAAGCAACAACCTTAGCCTATCTGGTTTCTAAAATCCCACTACCATGATGGCCTATAAGTCTACAAAAGGCAAACTAATGAGATCTTAAGAGCAGAGAGCTGGGCTCAGTGGCCTGGGCATACAGGACTTGGCATGCTTCAAGCGTGTCTACCTGCCAATCAATCTGAATAGCACTAAGGGGAAACTCTCCAAGCATCGTACAGTCCTTCGACTTGGGAATGGGAAAAGAACAAGGTTTCAAGTTGGGAATGGGAATGTTGAAAAAAAGTTGGGAATGGGAAAAGAGCAAGGTTCTTGAAGGATAACTGTTAAATGGCTAAGCACCTAAGGATACTGCCCCAGCTTTTGGCCATGGCGCAAAATCAAACGGTAGCAACAGCATTGCAAGGAAGATGATGGGTGCACAGCTTACTTCACATGACCAATGATGAAGAGTTACGATAATTCACTGAAGTATGGACTCAACGCTACCAGAACAGGAAGATGGTATTACTTGGCGCTTTGATATGGCCAATGCACATCTGCTTAACATGTTCAACTCATTGTGCATACCCGGATCACAACTGGAACAAAATTTGGAAGCTAAAATTCAAACCGAAGTGCCGACTCTTTATCTGGCTCCTTCGGCAATGGAAACTCCCTACTGCTGACTGCATCAAAAGTGGTAGCCAGGCAAACCCCAACCTGCAAATTATGTTTTAGCCAACCTGAATCTGAATCACACAAACACATGATGGAAAACTGTACATATGCCACGGAGGTATGGAGACAGGTAGAATCATGGCCTGAACAAACCGGCTTAACTGCAAACCAATCAGTAGCAAGCATCAGAGGCTGGTGGAATGATTTGGTACTTCGGCAAGGCCAGAGCCAGACACCAGACTGCCATAGAACAACGACCACACTTTATATAGCCTATAATGGGGGAAAAAAGATGCTGACGCATGTTTGATAACAAATCGCCTACAGTGCAGCAGCTTCTGGGCTCTATTCAAAGGCTTGCCTGTGAAGAACTCGAGTGATTGACAGAGTATGCATCTACAGAAACGTGAGTTACAGACTCACAGCAGCTATATTCAGTCCTTTTCTTTTTCATCTTTGTTTTAGTAGGGTACAGTGGTTTCGTTTTCTTCTTTGTTTTAGCAGGGCAGTGTTGCAGTCAGTAGTTCTCAGATCCATGCAAGTATTGCACTTGCTTTCAACTTAATGAAACAGCAGAACACCTGCCCATTCTGCTAAAAAGAATTGTGGTACCCAGCCTGACAATACAAACTGGAGGTACCCAGCCTACCACTAGGAACTGAAAAGTTACATTTGATCAATCTTTTTTTACTTCATGAGTCAGTCTCAAGCATTCAGAATTTCAAATATCTGATGTATCAAGTTGATCCTCAGTATTTTTCTTGAAACAATCACTTGTTCTATAGTTTCATATAAAATACTGGATCCAGCTTTAGAAACAAAAAGGATGCCTTATTTTCAACAATAGCAGCAAGCAAACTAAGGATCTGGTTACTTCGATAGTGCAAGGCCAGGATATCCACATGGAACTAGTTCACAGCTGTTTATTTGCAAGGGGTAACTGTCCATTTTCGAAAAAAGAGCAGTATCTGTCTGACCTTTTGATCTATTCACTCTCTACAGCAGATGGCTCAATCAGGTACAGCAATGTCCAATAGTCCACTAGAAGTTGGAGCAGCCCAGATCTACTTAAAATTAAAGAACTCTATCTGAAGGGAAGAGATGTTAAAATAGGAGATGGCTCCAAGACTAGATTCTGGCTAGATAGCTGGATCTTTGAGAAACCTTTATATATTATTATCCCTGAACTTTATATCTTGTGTGAGCAAAAAGATATTTCTGTCAAGAGTGCTAAAAATGGGGAGATCTCTATTACCTTTAGAAGATGGATCCCTGTGGAACTTAGAGAAGATTGGAATAAAATCTGGGATATGGTGGATGCTTTTCAGCTCTCCAATACTCCTGATAAAGTAGTGTGGAAATGGGAAAATAGAGGCAAATTTACTGTTAAGTCAATGTATAATTCCCTGTCCTCTAGTGATAGTGGGATTTACCTCAAGCAGATCTGGAAAGGGAAGATCCCTCCCAAGATCAAGTATTTCATGTGGTTGATGTCAAATGGGGTTGTTCTCACTAAAGACAATTTGTTGAAAAGGAATTGGGTGGGTAGCCCTGAATGCTACTTGTGTGAATGGCATGAGTCTTCTAACCATTTGTTCTTTCAGTGCTCTATTGCAAGGGTAGTCTGGGGATGGGTGGTACATGTTTAGGGGCTAATGATCTGCCTCATTGTTTGAATCATTGTTGGGTGAGGCTGCAGTGGAGAGATGGTTTCAACATGGAAAAGATTTCCATGTTTTTGGTGTTTCAGATATTTGTTGGGCAATATGGAAATTAAGAAATAGAGCTTGCTTTAAAAAAGACAATTAAAAGTACTTTGGAAATCATATGTTATTTCTTTAGAGTATGAGGGCTAACCAGCCTGGCCTTTTGATTGAAATCAACAGACCAACAGTTTTACAGTTCAAAGCATCTTATGTTCAGTCTCCACCCCAGAGTGATATCATGCCACATCACTCTTCATGAGAACCAGAAGGTTACTGTAGCGCAAAACACAGAGGACTACCAATTCTAAACATAAGGCACTACCAGCAGCTCCTGTCACACTCAATGGAGCACGCATTCAGCTCCTTCACCGGCGAGCCACACCCTGGTTGCAGTTTCCAGCATCTCTTCACTCCTTTGATAAATGTAGGTCTCATGGCGCCATGGGGCAAGGTAAGCTGAGCATCGCCCTTGCTTCATTTGAGCTCTGGATACAGCTTTCCAGCAGGTCTGCTTTGCTCCACGGTAAGAGGATTGCCCAGTTTCGAAGGACTCCTGCAATTCTGTGGTAGAGTATGTCCATACCCTTCCATTGTGTATTCTGAAAAACAAACTCATTCCTGAGTTTCCATAAACTCCAGAGAACAGCAGAAGTAATAAAATTCAGTAAAGCATTCTTTTTGTTGCTTTCTGACCAAAACTTCCCTATCATCTCTAAATTACTTCCTACAGTAGTGCCAACTATCTCAAATCACATCCCAAATCTTCTTAGCAACAACACAATCAAAGAACAAGTGATGACAAGTTTCCTCCTCTCCACAGAATAAGCAGGTCTTGTCACTAATCTCTTCTTTTAGCTAAAGTTTATCCCTAGTCAATAATCTGTTGTTCATGAGTAACCACAAGAACATGTGGACTCTTGGTGGGATCTTTAGACTCCACACTGCAGGGACATGAACCGAGAATATCCCTCTAAAATTGACAATTTTGTAAAAGACTGGGGAGGAGTAGGTCAGTGGAGATGGTGCCAAACTAATTCATCTTCATTTAAAGAGAACTTGAATAGAAGCTACCAGATCAACTACCTCTAACCAACTTTGATATAACTGCTCAAAGAAAGATTTCTTCTAAAAGTACAGTTGAGAGTGTGCCCATCCCAACATTCAGAGATAGTTCTACCATAGTTATTCAGAATTCTATACAAAGGATAATACTGCACAGCCAAACTAGAATTACCAACCCAAGTATCTTCCCACGGTCTAATTTTCTGTCCATTCCCTACCTTCCACCTATAACCAAATTTGGCAGCTCTTAGATGGTCCACCAACAAATATTCTCTTTTGCGGTGCCTGGAGAGGGAAAAATAGGACCAGGCATCGGTGCCAAACATTGCAGGCCGGTGCCGAGTTGGGGAAAAAAAGATTCGGCACCGTGTCAAGTAGAAGCATCGGTGCCTCGTTTTTTTCTCTCTCCGCCGCTTCGTTTCCCCTCTCTCGCCTCTCTCGGTGAAGCGTGAGTGGTGAGCCCCCTCCGCTACCGCATGGACGCAGAAGGAGGACCCGCCGGTGAGGGGCGGCACCCGGACTACCGGCAGCGCGAACACCTCCGCTGCGGCCACCTTGAGCTCCTCGCCCCCGAGGCACGAGCACAAGCGCGAGGTGCTCTACGCTACAGCGCGACCTTGGCCTCTCCGTCGCCGCTGGCGCGGCGCGAGGTCCTCACACGCCGCCATGGCCGACCACTCGGCCTCTCGCGCGCAGCCATGGCCGACCTCCCCGCTGACTTCCTCCTCGCGCGCAGCCATGGCCCAGCCTCCCCGCGCTCCTCCTCGGCCTAGGCCGGGGGCACATGCAGCGGGATGAGGCGGGCCGAGTAGCCGGGCGGCGGGGCGTGGAGGTGGTGGCGCCATGGCCCCGCGCTCCCGCTATGGCCGAGAAGACGCTCGTGGCTAGGAGAAGGAGATGGAGGGGAAAGTTTCTCGTGGGGTCCACATGCATGATTAAGCTTCCGAAGCCACACTGTGGCTATATATGGATTAGAAGCATCGGTGCTTGTGTCCAGGACTGAAATTGTTTTGGGCACCGATCACATTGTGGACTGTCCACTGCCCACATAAATCCTTTGAAAAAGCTGGAAGCATGAGTTGCTTTAGTAGCTAGGATGTTGGGCTTACTAGCTCTTTCAGAGCTTACCTCTATCCTTACTATATCTCTTAAGCCAGGAACCCAACAAGCAAACATTTAAATCTCTAAGATTAGGGATACGCACACCTCCATATTTCTTGTCCATAGATACTAAACCCGAGTTAGCTAGATGGTACTTGTGTTTGTTTTCCTCATCCCCAGGGAGGAAGTTCTTCAAGTATGGGTATCAATGAGTTTGATGGCCCATAGGAAATTTAATAAAAAAGATAGAAGATACACAGGAATACTAACAAGACGAGATTTAATTAGAACTACCTAGCAGCAAGAGACAATAACCTACCTCTCCAACTAGCAATCCTGCTCAGAATCTTATCCACTAGAGGCTGGATGTCTTCTCTAGAAAAGTCTATCAAAGTGGAGAGGTATTCCTAGGTATTTTATTGGGAATTTACCAACAGACATGCTAGAATACGAGCTAACCTATGAGTCTCATCTTCATCCAGGTTAAAGGGGACCATTTCACTTTTTGTGGAAGTTAATTCTCATTCCTAAGATTTGCTCATACCACATTAGCACACTTTTGAGATTTTTCAAGGCAGAATCCTCTGGGAGGGAAAGTCATCTGCATATTGTAATGCAATAACACCTCCCAACCTAAACTCCTCTAACAATCCTTTGACTAAGCCTAACTCTGAAGCCTTATTCAACATTCTAGCCCACCATCCCCAACTAGGTTAAAGAGAAGGGACAAAGGATCTCCTTGTCTTTACCTTTACCGAGGGCTTAGAAGAAAGGGCTTTCTTCACCATTTACTGAGGATCCCCCAGAGAACACCCCCCCCCACCCACCCACAATATATTTGATCCAGTCTATCCAGGACTGAGTCAAAACCCTAATTGCTGTCATTTCAAAACAGGAAATCATATGTTATGCTGGAGCTCTAATGAATTTCTGGGCAGGTCTATACAATGAGGGTGACAAGAAGACACTTTGAAGATGGCGTTAATCTGATGAAGAAAGTGGCAATGAAACTCATTGCTGAGAAAAGAAGCTAAAATCTCAAAGAATGGAGGAGGACCACAAGCTGATCAAGACGATGGCTGCTTCAAGAATGAAGGCAACAGCTGGAAGCTGGTAATGGGAACAGAAGCAAGGCTTGGCTGGTCTACTGTTAGTCTGCGTATTGTAGTGCGTCTAGTGCACGTCGGATAGAGAAGGCAATCTTTTAGCATTTCTGTCTGTTGGCAACTCCTCATTTCCTCTTGCAGGATGGTCAAAAGCGCATTTGTGACCTTAAACAATGTTTCCTCTTTCCACTCTTTTGCAGGTGGTAAAGCTTTTTCTCCTTAGGTCCTATCTAGTCTTTTTGCTTTTTCTTTCTTAAAACATCTCTTGATGCTTGTATTTCCGTTTTGTTATGAAATGGAAATGGGAATCTTAGTCTAAAAAAGAAGTTGGAGCAGCCTAAATGTTCTATTGTATACAGGAAACAAAAAATCTATGCACTACATTAACAGTGCTTGAGACTCCCTGTAGTCCCAGCTGCGTCCGTAACGTTATCCACTTATGTGGATGTATGATGTAATTAACCAGTCACAGTTCCCACAATTAATTCAGTAGGGCTGGGTTTTGCACCACAAATACGGAAACAACAAGGTCTTTTTTGGGAAAAAATCTTTGGCCCTATCTATGCACAGGAAAGTCGGGTTTGCTTCAGAGAAAGCATGGAGTTAGCACTAATGGCACACATTCACTCACAGACACTACTGTACCACCGTACAGGTTTCAGCTACTGCTAGCATGCATTGTCTTCAGTAGTGGCAATGGAACAACTAGGGATTCCAAGAGCTACCAAATGTATAAACAAGACCAAGAATTATATTACTTCACCACAGGTAGGAGCAAGATTATTACCTCCTTTGGCCGGTGCATCAAGCGCACCTCCTCCGTCGATGAACATTGACTTGATTCAGACATATCCTTCCTGGATCGAAATCACCAAGCGAGCAACAGGGGATTGAACCCAGGCACTGAACCCAACTCCTCCAATCCTGTGCGCGCGAAACACCTGCTCTGAGACCTGGACAGGTGATGGACTGATGGGAAGGCTTGCCAGGAGGCGGCGGGCCTACTCTCCGATCTGGATGGAGGGCAAAGCGCACGGGACTTGGGCGACTCGGCCCGCAAAGGCATACGGACCATTGGTGGCCGCGACCCGCGAGGGCTCGGTTCATTCGGGCGATTTGTCTTGAAAAGGCATTGTGCTGCTTTGGCACCGAGTTTGAAATGGCAGTAACAGTGTGCTCAGCATCAGAGTTCACGATCACAAGTGAAACTGATTCATTTGTGCCGTAAATACCTTCTTCGGATCTTCACTATAGATGTGGTGCTTTAAAAAGTCAGAAGAAGAAACAATGTATGCTCACCAGGAGCAGATAACACAACAGACCCGTCAAAACCAGCTTTGAAACGAAATGTCACGTTTCCATGTGTTAAACTTTAAGGTTGCATGCTTACAAAGACTCTTCATCTACTTTGACATCTACAACAAAATAACTCCCATCATCGTCTTATTCTTCTATTTGTATATATATTACAACCCCTTGTAATTCACATTCTGAAATCATTAGAGGACCACATCCAGAGCTTCTCTGGTTACGCCATTAGAAGTTCTCCTTGTGGAACTCAAATTTCGTATTTGTCTTGTGGGTGAAGTCTGCTGAAAACTGCCGTAGCTGTGGCACAAGGACGGGCTCGCCGCAGTAGAAAACTCCTGAACAGTAATCAGATGTTAGTAGATGATGAAATCAACTGATGTTAGTACTTCGACACGATAGGAAGCGACGTAGAACGTTTCGAGGGCCTCAACATGAAAGGAAGATGACAAGAAAGTGACATACCGACACGTTGGTTCTCGTGGTTCACTGCAACGTCTTTGAAGACTTTTCGCCAATTGGGACGCGCAAAGTGCGTCTTGACACTGGTTCCAGACAAGATATCGACTCCCTTCTTCGCATGTTGGAGCTCTTGGAGCATGAAAATGAGCGCGGAACGTGCATCCCCTTCCTCGTACACACTCGAGCAGTGGTTGTGGAGTTCAATGACTCCATCCTTGTCCTTCTCAGCCACCTCATTCATGACCCCTCGGAACCATTCAAAAGACCCCTCTTCTCTGGTCACCCAGTAGAAGTAGGCCCTCTTTTGTCATGAATGGCCTCTTCCTGGCCTTGCCACTGCCCTCAGGCTCCGTGCCTGCAACAGATCCTCCATGCTGAATGTGGTTAAGTACATCCTTCACAATGCTAATCAATGGAGTCGGCTCCAATGCCTAGTCCAATGAGCAGCAGCACATCATATTCCCGATAGTCTTGAGCCGGAGCACCGTATGGTCCATCAATTAAAAGTTTTGGGAACCTAGAGCATGTCAAAATTGAGGATCAGATGAATCTAAGAAATGTATATTTTTACAGCACTGCATTTCAAAATAAATCAAATAAATTCACCTGGCATTGCTCTCAGTGATCCCCTTGGAAAGGTCAGCTCTAAGGAGCCCACTTTCTCCATCAGTTGGAGGGCGGCATGCCTGGTTCATATTTACGTCATTGTCAGTTCCCAACAAAAGCAATGGCACCAGGTATCACAATCCACAAATTTCACAAGCTGGACTTCATTATTCACCATCCTCGAAGAGTTGTTGGGTCTTGTTCTAGAAGGATCTTATTGGTCCAATAAAAAAACTCAAAATCTAGAAGCCAGATTACCTCAGAGAAGACAGTCCTAAGACGTGAAGTCCAATCACCCCTTGTGCGAATGTGGACACTAAGATAATCATCTCCTGGTGCTGATGTAATGGAAAATGGGTGCCTGCACGAGAAGGAAAATATGCACTTCAGTAATCTGCTGATCATACAGTCTGAGGTACATCACTTTCCCTGAGCAAGGGTGTAACTGCCTACCATTCATATGGAGAGACAGCACGGCAGTTTATGAAGATATACTGCCCACTCCGATACCTGAATCCAGGTGGCTTGGACATATAGAGAGCCAAAACATTCCCTGGATATACTGCAACCTATTGAGGGCACAAAATTAGAGGTCAAAAAGGGAAACCAAAAAGTTCAAAATGACTTCATAAATAAAAAAACGAAAATACTAGAGTAAGTAGGTATATTTGTAGAATGAAACAAAATAACACTGAAATTCCAGTTGAACAGAGAATTTGGCTGGAAGGATGTATATCACACCTACTACTAACTTTGCTTTGTTCTCATCATATGCAAGTTGAAAAATACACGGAAAAACCAAAGGAACAGATGCAGGTACCTTCTGAATCTTAACAGCATCATGGCTCCTAAATAGCCGAATAATGCGCTCACTTACATACAAGAACACAGGGACAGCAAGGTACATCCAGGTCTGCAATGGTAGAAATGCTCTGTAAGTAATGACTTTCAGAAATTGGATGCTCTCTAGCCAATGAGGGTAGTAGATGTTTACCGTTTTCTTGTACCATTTCCTGCTTAGATATAAGCAGATCCCATGGACAACGAGCAGTGCATACACAATAACAAATAAGTGGTGCGTAAACCAAAAGGCATTGAAGCCAGTCATTTTCTTGAGGGGATTAGAATCCTTGAGCTTGTTACGTCGAAACCATGGCTGGGCCAATACGAAAGCTATAGTCATAAGTACAACCATGACCACACCTGTCCACCCTTCAGTTCCCTTTACAAACCACAAGTAATTTTGTGGCTTTTTGTCTCCAAAGAAAGGAATCATTGGTTCATAGGCAGCATCATTTGCACGGAGCAGCCGAGGAAAATCACATGTCAGGTGAGCACCTGCATGCAAAGCAACACCAACTGCAACACCTGCTGCTATTACCTGCACAATAGTTGCATACATATTACATAATGTAATTTCCACATTAGCAAGTGTAACTATCAGATAGGAAGGTTAACAATCCGTTATCATTGGTCCTCTAGGATGAAAAAAGAGAGAACTATGTTTCAATTGGAATGGATACTCCCACAGAATGGGAAGGTTCATCCTGTGTTCAATACTAACAGAGTACATATAGTCTTACCTTATGGAAGTTTATGTTGTCATTGAAGGGCACAACAGCTCCGATCTTTGTCTTTGATCGAATCCAAGTGATTGTATTTCGGCAAACAGGAAAAAGAACCAGGGCCATATTGAATTTGAGGGTCTCTGCAGCACCTTTTGCAGTGCACACACAATAACCCATGATGTGAAATACAGCTCGATTACGGTATTGGATGAACTTCCAAATGAAAAGGCCAATGCAGATTGAGAGCCAGAGAGTCATAACCCAAATGCGCTTCCAGTTCTCCTCAAGGAAGTACATGAACTCTTGCCAGTAGTGGTAGAATGGACCTGTGTTCTTGTTGGATGCAAGCTTCATGCTAAGAGCTTTGCTAAGTTTTGAGCTTTGTGTTGTTGATCTTGCAGCAGCTTGAGATGGTGATTGCAGCAAAAGTGCCTCCAGATCCTCAATCTGTTAATTTTTTTAGCATGGGTTAGTTCATGGACTGCCACAATTGTTATTTTTATGAGTATATCGTATCGGGCAGACCTCAATGTATCCCAGATTGTCACGGTCAAGTTCTTCCATAATAAGTGCTGTGTACTCATCAGCCCGTTCCTTGAGCTTGGAAAGTTTGTTTGCTGAAGCACTGAGGGTAATAATCTGCAAGAGCATATTATCACTTACTAAGCACCTTACGACACAGCATGAACATATTAGCTTTTAAATTCTTGATTCTTCTGGCATACCTCCTTAACCTCCTCTGCTGTGATCCTTCCATCAGCATTCTTGTCAACCCTGAACAGAAAAAATTAACACATGGTAAGTGCCAAATATATTTGTTGAATACACAACAGCTGGTGTAAACTTATTACAAATGCTTCATAGTTTTTTTAAGATAGCATGTTAGCAAGGCCATCTTTTTATGTGCAGGTGGATTTCGATAACGCATCACATACAGTTATGCATAAAGAAGGAAACCATGGCATGACTAATAAGATATATTTATCAAAATTACTAACATGTCAAAGAATGTCTGTAAACGGTTGTCAAAACCCTGATCACTGAGTTGCTCCCAGAAATCTTTCAGCTCATCCTTAGTCAGCACCTCCTTCGTTATCCCTCTCTTCCTTGCTAATGAATCGAAGACTTGCAGTGCAAAATCATCAGATCCATCCATCCCTGCACAATCCAAAGCAACACTTTTATTAGCACATTGTTCAAATAGCTGTATGGAGATACAAATTCAATAGAACCACTGAAATTACCAATGCACTTCCCAAATCTTGAACGTAGCAGCACGCCATCAACCTGTAGCTGGCCGAACCGTTTCTCCACTGCAGCCCAGCCATCATTGCCAACTTTTGCAGTCACAAACTGCAAGCCCTTGAGCGCTACAGCAGCCCCACTCTTGCTTCTGTCAAATCTCTTCCTCACGTTCTTTCCCAACTGTGTTTGGGGTGCCTTATTACTTGAGTTCTTCATCTTGAGTCCATTTTTCACCTGCCTAATCTTTGATGATAGCTTGCCGCTCCTTGATGAGGAAGGTGACACAAGTGACAGTCCATCAAACCCACCACCATGCCCTGAACCACCATCATCGACTGTCCTGACATCTTCGATAGCCACTGAATCGCGCTGTACAATGGTGATCTCCACAACCTCATCATCATCTTTGAACCTGGTGGTCTTCACGCCCTTCCGGCTTGATTCTTCCAAATTGCCGCTTTGTGGGATTAATGTTGCAGTGTCATCTTGTGACCTCCTTGAACTGCCCGTATCGGTGGCCACTTCAATGGCTGCCATATTCTTCTCTACCGCTGAGGCCAAGTCTCCTTGCTTCTCTGGTCAAAAGATAAAATTAATAACCAGGACGAGAATAGGAGAAAATCTTGCAATAAGTACTGAAGTAAGTAAAAACTTGGCAACTAAAATACACTTCTTATCTATCCATAATCTGTCGAATAAAGAAAAACGAGAGGAGGTACACATCCTGATAGTGATATTTCAAGGAAGTGTTCACTTCTAAAAAAAAAGAAAATAAAGAACAAATTTCGACAAGATTAAAACTACCTGTAGTTTAGGTACAGAAATTTTGTAAGAAACGTTGGCCACAAGACAGGGAAGTCAAAGCGAAGTAAGGGTGATGTATCATTCAATCAGATCCAGAACTCGCATCACACAATACAAATATGCGCAACATGATGCTACTTTAAGTAAGAAGAGGATGATAGGGATAGCCCCAACGGATTTACAGTCTGGGCAGCATCAGCAAGGTCTGAAAAGGGAGGAAGTAAAAGCACCAAAAATCAGGGAAACACTCCCATATGGGAAGAAACCGCCCTCCGGTTTGAAATAGGTTCACACCTCCCATCCCACACAAAAAATCCTCCTCGTGTTCAGATCTAACGGGCGCGGGCGCTGTTCTCAAATATTAAAATAGAATGGAACGCCCACAACCGAACAATCGTTTCACGGTACTAGAAACAGCAAACTTCAATAAATGGGGAAAAATATAGAAACGTTTAGGAGTGAGTAGAGAGGCTAGGAAAGAACTGAACCAAGTGGAGAAAAACAAAAAGAAAATCAAGAACAGAAGAACAAGGAAAAAGTTCAGAAATTTGGGAGACTGAGATCATGGCGAAGCCGGAGAAGAACTCTGTACCTTAAACCCTCCCAGAAGTTTCAGCCGCGGACTGGAACTCCGAGCATTTCCTAGTCCCCTCTGAAGAACAGAGAAAAAACAAGAAATCCAGTCTTCCTTCAGCGAGCAGTCGAATTGCAGGTAAAAGAAAACAAGAAACAGAGGAAATAAACTTCGCGCTAGAGGATTTCAGATTTGAGTGATGGAAACGGAAAGAGCAAAAGGACAAGGTCAGTGGTACCACAGAGCAGAGGAGTACACGCGGCGCTGAGCCTCAGCAAATGCAGGTGGATTCGCAGGCCAGCCGTCAGCAGCCGGGAGGCGCTCAGGGAAGCAAGCGGCAGATGGAAGTGCAGGTGGGCAGGTACTAGAAAGCAGTAGCACCACCACCCTTCCCTGCCTCCCTCTCCTCCTCAATGCGATGAATGAACAACGGTTAAACTAGTCGCCGAGGAAAGAAACAACAAGGAGGAAGGAGCTTAGCCTAGTTGTGGTGTGGCGTGTGCAGAGCCGAGTGGAGTGGCGCTGGTGTTCGTGTCAGTTTGCGGCGAGTTGCATTTGTATTGTGCGTTTTCTCCCTAACAAACGCTGGATGGACAGCTTGACTGCCTAGACTGCTGCTACCAACAAAACGCATGTGCTTTTGGTGGTGGTGGTGGGGTTGGTGCAGTGCAGCTGCAGTTTCTGCTATCGCCTCTGCTGACCTTTGGGCCTTGGGATTCGATCGGGGTTGTCTGCTATCCAATTGATGAAGCCACTGTGAGGGAATGCGCTGACTCTTTTTCAAAAATAAAACGCGCTGAAATATAATCTTGGGTTCTTAAATTAGAGGATGAGTTAGCTGTTTTCTGTAACGCGTGAGAATTATGCAGAGTTTTTGAAACAGAGTGATGTTTGCTGTTATCTGTACATTGAAGCATGAGGTGCGTTAATTAAGAAGGTAATAAAACTCGGCTCGCTTTCAACCTGTTACAGGTTACTCCTTCCAATCATGAATCGTGACTAAATATAAACCCATTTCTAAAAGTTTAGTTGCCTTTACGTTTGCCCCAGTTCAATCTATTTTAATTTTGATCGAGCTCAGTTAACATCTATTATACCAATATATTGTAATAAATTTTATAACTGATCAAAGGATGCTAATGTGGTGTTCTAGATGTTGATATTTTTTCCATATAAGCTTGATTAAATCTGACGGAATTCGGTTTAGGATAAATTTAGAAGCGGTTATATTTCATAATAGAGAGTGTAAAGTTTTTAACATCAATGCAACATCTGATAACTAAGTTTCGTAAAGCTACTCTTTCATGCAAATTTTGCCTCTATCATTTTTTGAACACAACATGCACAAATAGTTAGAGGGGCCCAAGATCAATTTATTGTAAGTAGGTGTGTAGGGGGACATCAAATAAGATATTCATGCATTTCAAATCCCATAAAAAACACAAATCCCAGATAAGAACTTCCAGTAAAAAATATTCGTATGTAAAAAATGACAAAACATCCATGACAGTTAGCCAACTCATACTTTGGATCTCAGATAAATAGTTCACTAAGGACAAGATAGAATCATAGTAAATGAAATTTCTAGTTCAACCTAGAAAAAAAGAATGAATATCAAGCATTATAGTATGGTTTTGAATACTCTAAAAGGAATGGAGGCCTTGTCAAAAAAAAGGAATGGAGGTGGGAGAGAGAAATTTTTTTGATATATTCATTCCAATTAAATTGCAAATATATCAATAATAAAATCAATTTAATTCTGAATTGCAATAAGCGAGGAGGGTGTCACAATAGAAATCTACTAATATTATCTCTTTGGATCCAATCCAGTGCAGCTAATAAAATAGTACAATTAGTTGTTAGCTAGACCTCCAGATAATAACTATCTCACCAGTTGGACCAAATGTGATAATAACAGCTCATAGTTATCTCACTAGCATTTTTCATTAGCTATGCATCAAAACACCATCCAACTAGCTAATAGTTAGCTAGCTAATTAGATATGAGCTATTGCTAGCTAACTATTAGCAGATAATGAATCCACACAGGATCTTATTCAATGAGAAACAATAAATGGTGCCTAATTTCACTTTCTAGTGTGCTCATTGCCAACTCACAGTTATTTCCTTGCAAATAAATTGGACTCAAATGCAAGAAGTTTGTAAGAAAAATGGACCCTATAGGCCATTAAGTTTGGATTTTGGGGTTTGATGATTAACATGACCACTTGTCAATGTTTGCTAGTATATAAGGTATAGTTACAAATGGATGCAAGGTGTACTTAGACTTAGGTAATGTGTGGTCTAAATGGCATTAAAAGCCATGTTGAAAACTTGCAAGATATGCTAGAAGTTTATGACGCCAAGAATTAGAATCTTGGACGCAAAGACAAACAAAATTGAAGCTACTCAAGCCAAGACAAAGAGGCCTATGAATTAGAACTGTTTCATGATTTTGTATCTGCTCAAATTGATATGAATTTAGTTCAAAGTTGTGGATCTTTACATTAGCTTTCCAAAAAGTCCAAGATCATCAAAATCAAAGTTAGGAGCTAAAAGTTATGCCCAAAATATAAAAGTGTGACATGAAGAAAATAGGATGACAACATATAGTCCGATGCTAGACACCAATTAGTCTGATGGTCCCAACTGGTCTGATGCTCAATGAACCGAAATAGTCACTAATTAGAGAGTTTTTAAGACAGTGTTGTTAGGGTTGTTAGGCATTTACATTGAAGTATGGGGTGCGTTAATTAAGAAGTTAAAACTCGTCTTGCTTTCAACCTGTTACAAGTTACTCCCTCCAATCATGAAAAAATATACACCTATCTCTACAAGTTTAGTTGCCTTTACTTTGTTCTAATTCAATCTATTTTAATTATTATACCAAATAACTATGTTGTAAAATTTACATTTCATAATTGATCAAAGGATACTAATTCGGTGTTCTAGATGTTGATATTTTCTCTTATAGATTTGGTCAAACCTGATAGAGTTTGATTTAGGATAAATTTAGTGTTTATATTTTAGAATAGAGAGAGTAATGCTTTGAACATCAACGCAACATCTTATCACTAAGTTTTGGAAAGCTGCTCTTTACAAATTTGCATTTACCATTTGTCCGAACACAATACACCAAAATAGTTAGAGAGGCCCAAGATCACTTATTTGTAAGTGGGTGTAATCGTTTTAGGGAGAATCACGTTAAATAAAATATTCATGCATCTAATTTCAAATCTCATAAAAATCACAAATTCATATAAGTACTTTCAATAAAAAGATTTGTCTCCAAAAAATGATAAAACATGCGGCGATTAGCCAATTCACACTTAATGTGAAACAATAAATGGTGGCTAATTTCACTTGCCAAATGGAAAAATAGGAAAATAACATAATTTAATTTCTAGTGAGCTTATTGGCCAACTCATTACTCCCTCCAGATTTTTTTTGTTAGGCGCACAATGATTTTTCTATTTTGACGCTATATTAGGCGTAGGGTACATTTCGAGGCATGGTCCAATGGATTTTAAGCTGCGTCCAACCAAGCGTACCGTAGTTATTCATATGCTTCAAATTCAAACTGTTTTTTTACATGCATGCATCCAACGCGTGCTTGCTTTTGGCTGTCATCTGGGGCTACGAAGCTTTGCTTTTGTTGGAATGCTTCAAACAAATCATTTGTGTGGTAGTGTGTACAATGATGATATGAGCCTTAATTTTTTAGACGAAGGTAGTATATATATCTATAATTTCCAACCTCCATGAACTACAACTATATCTTCAGAGGCTGCTTGTATTACAAGCCAGTATAGAGGTAGCTCCTAACTGAGTTGTCCCTGTCCACAATGTCATCCATTTCTTCAAACAAATCATTTGTATGGTAGTGTATGTACGATGATGATATGTGTCTTAATTTTTTTAGACGAAGGAAGTATATAGTATCTATAGTTTCCAACCTCTGTGAACTAGAGATGCACATGTGATCGGTTGGAAATATGATTTGAACCTAGTGGATGCAGTCTTGCAGAAAGGTAGTAAACGGTTTGGATGGCTACATATATATATAGGAGTATGTGAACAACGGCCATAGGTTGCAGCAATTCATGCATGGCCATCAATCAATCCTTTCGGTTGGACCACCTCAAGCAGTGAGCAGCTGCCTGTGTTGCCACTTCACACTAAAATTTGGCCTTGATTGCACCATTGAACATGGGCCAGTATGTTGAGCGTTGACGTTATGTGATCGGAAAAGGTGTGTAAAGGTGGGTATTTGTTTTGGCTTTGGTTTGGGTACAAACCACAACCACCACAAATAAGATTTTGGATGGGAGCGACTAGCTAGGTAGTATATATTTTGTTTAGAATTGAGATATTTACGTATTTATTATTGTGGCTACAATTAGTTGCGATGAATATAGAACTTAGGTTTTTACATACACAGATCATGTTCAAAATAAGAGAGTACGACCGCGTGATATGACAAAAATGGTATTATTCTCTATGTTTGAAAGTTAAGAGCTGCTACAAAGAACGCACACGCTCTGAAAGTGAAGTATTGTAGGGGTAGCTCGCGACATGACAAAAGAAATCATGTGTATATGTTCATTGTATTTAATCCAGGTCGTTTCTTCACTTCTTAATTTTTCATATATACTATTTGTTTGTGTTTTTGTACGGTGTGCGTGCCGCACATAAACCCACATCAACTCGGGCTGTTTAGGGCAGTCCCAATGCAAAACTCTATCACAGAGTCCAAGACTATTTATTACCCTACTATTTATTGTATTTTGCTGATGTGGCGACATATTTACCTCGAAGATCGTGGACATAGAGTCTAAATAAGACTTGGAGTCTTGGTTTTTCTGTCTCTCTCTTCAATAAATATACCGCGACATAAGCAAAACACAATAAATAAAAGGGTAATAAATAGTTTTGGACTCTGTGATAGAGTCTGCATTGTGAATGCCTTAGGTGTGCTTACGCGAGAGGAGCACAATTTTTCATATATACTATTATTGTATATTTATTATTATATGTCTGGTGCTGTCGTTCATTTGAACTTTATTGAGGTACTAGCTAATATATCAATTAATTAATTAGTATATTTTTACGGTACCCTCTCATGAATCCACGCTGTTTTAATTAAATTGAATATGTCACGCGCAACAGTTGACTTGCGGTACCATTTTAATTATAAGCAGAGGTTTCGCAAAAAAAAAAAAAAGCAGAGTATCTGTGCCTAATTGATGTTAGGATTCATTGTTGGAATGAATTCAAACAGAAAACTTTTAAAATGTGAAGAATAATTTTGTTTATTAAGAAGGGTATATGCAGTATGCTCGTGTCCCACATTAGAGGGAGAAATGACTTGTTTATCCCTCCCAACGTTCTATAGTTAGCAGAAGCCCTAACTTACGCCGTGGATTAAGAAAAGTAGTATGGTCAATGCTTTGCTACACCTTACACCTACTTTGTTGAGTATGGTCAAGTGGTGATGATTTCCTTTACTTAATTCGCCATATGTCGGCCAAGTTTCACATTTTGTTTTCTGGTCGATTCTGGCAATACGAAGAAATTAAGAGAGAAGGATAAAATGTTGTTATCCAGTTTTCCTGCGTGAGAATAATTCAATATCCATACAGATACACATAGCCATTTCAGCAATTATTCGTGTAGGCATACAACTTTTATTGTCACTCTTGTAGATTATATTTTTCCTTAGTTTTACTATAAAGAGATAATTAGTGGAACTAGATTGTGAGGACAGTTCTGAAAGCGGCGTCCATGTGCCTGCGGTTGCGTATGTTAAAAAGAAACCTACTGCCGTGTGTAGGTGGTCCTACTCCTACACAGAAGGTTTTGAAGTTTCTATTCCTCCTTGGTCTTTTAAAAAAAATGTAATTGCCATTTTTCAAAAATCAAAACAATTCTGAAATTAAGTAAGTTTTTTGAATCTGTAATTTACAATAATAAATAAGTGCCATTAGATTAATAATAGAACATATTTTTTATTGTAAACTATCTAAAGACATACTGTAAATGTTAATTACTTAGTGTAACTTGAGAGAATTTAACTTAGTTTAAATCTAAAATTATATATATATTTTTAGAATGGAGGGACTTGTAGAGTTTTTTTTTCCCCCAAGATGGAGAGAGAGTATAGTATATATGTGCAGTGCAGTGCAGTGCAGTGCACGAGAGCACTAGGCCAATAGCTGTAAAAATTCACCGCATGTGCAGTGCTTGAGCACTAGGCCACTAGCTGCTACAAGTGGAAGATTTGTGCTTTACTTGTTTAATTCATCTTCGCACATGATTGAACCAAAACATCGATGTTGATGAAAGTCGCAGCTACAGCCTGCACACATATATATTTGGGAAATTTTGCTCAGGGACATTGCAAAAAGGTCTAATATGCCGCTAGACACCGCAAACGTTGAAATTTGCTGGCAGACATTACAAATTTCTGGTTCTTTGCTCAAAGACACCGCATTGATTATTTTAATCATTTATAAGATTTGGGGAGAGAGAAGATGGGTGAAATGACATTTTTGCCCTTGTCTTCAAGCTCCAGTTGGTCACTTATCTTTGCCGTAACACATTGCTGCGTCCTTTTCTTCTCCAGCGAGGTCTGGTCCTGTTCCCAAGCACCGGCGAGGTCACCACCTCCTCGTGCTGCGCCATTAACTCTGCCACCAGTAACCGTGCCAAGACCACATGCCTGTAGGCTCCGGCGAGGACTCAGGCCCACCCGTGACCGTCCTCGCCACTGCACCAAGGAGCTCTGGCCCTGGGCCATGGACGCGCACTCGCTTGCCCAGCTCGCCCGCCCGCGCCCGGCGAGGCCATGGGGCCGCCTGCATCGCCGCCACACCTGCGAGCTCCGACCTCAGCCGCGTGCGCTTTACTCGGGGAGGCCGTCATGGACGCGCACATGCGGGCTCGCCGAGGCCGCTTGACCAGCCTGCCCACGCCAACCCAGCTCGCCGCCTAGCTCCTGAGAGGCCGCGCGCCCGCGCCCCGACAGCCTCCGGTGAGGCCATGGGCCGCCCCGTCTCGCCGCCACACCTGCAAGCTCCGGCCTCAGCCGCGTGCGCATGCGGGGGAGGCCGTCATGGACGCGCACATGCGGGCTGCAGTCACTGCCGATTTGGTGGGGGACGCGTGCCACCTCCTGCCTGGGCACAGCAGCGCGCGGCGACGAGCAGGGTGCGGTCATGGCCTCGCCTGGGACGCGAGGTGGTCAAGATGGGGAATCGGGAGCTTTGGTGAAGCTCCATTAATGGCGGTGGCGGTGATGTTTATGGGCTCTGTGGCGAGGGACAGGACAGGGGGAGGGGATAGGTGGATGCAGCGTGCTCCTGCGGAGCCGAGGCCCTGCTTTTATAGGAGGACAGGGGGAGGAGGGCCGGGTCGCGGAGCTCGCGTCCATGCCGGCTATGGCGGCCGGGATTCGCGCGCACGAGATGAAGAGGAGGGAGGTTGGGTCCTTGTGGTGGCGCTTAATCTTCGCGGGTGCTCGAACGCGGCCATGGACTGGGGCGAGTTGTGTGTGGGGCGGCCGGCACGCGGGGGCTCCGGCGTACATGGGAGGCCTAGCGGCCTCGCCGGAGCCGGCCATGATGGGCGAGGCCGGTGTCAAGGCCGGGCTCGTGGGCTCCGGGCAAAAGCGCGGGCGGATGAGCACGGGTTGGGCGCAGGGAGCGTGACGGAGGTCGCAGTCAGCCCTAGCCGTGTGGTGCGGGCAGCTCGCTGAGCCGGCCATGGTGGGCGCAGCCGCCGGCGGGGCTCCGGGTGGGTGCCGGTGTCTCGGTTGAGTCGGAGGAGGAAGATGACCACAGGGGCAACATGGTCTTTTCACTGCCCTGTCTCACTCCCAAGCTTTGAAAATTAATATTTTAATGGTTCCAGTGTCTCGTGGCAAAGATACGCGATTTCATAATGGTACTGGGCATATTTCCGAGTTTGCGGTGTCCGATAGCAAATATCCCGTTTTTCTGATGTCCTACGGCAAAATCTCCTATATATTTATACTCTTTCAGTTTAGAAGGTAAAGATACGTATGGACAAATACAGAATTAAAGGCTAATCTTTCAAAAACAAATACAAAGGCTGAACAAATCATATCAAATCAGACTTGAAACCGACGTGGAATCTAGTACAGTATGTACCGCTGATGTGTGAAGCCCTCAACTGAAGACTGACTTGGTTGAAACAATGAAACTCCGATCCGTTATAAACCTACTAGTGTAGAGCTGAATTTTAGCTTGATGGTAGAAAAGCAGAAACGTCTAATTATGTGTTGTTTCCACCCACATCGTTGCAGGTGTCATCCACACATCCACACATGAAGATAAGTTTTACAGTCTATTGGTATTTATTTTCTTGGTAACATATCTTTGCTGTTATCTGTCTTCTAGATAAGGACAAATATATGCCATGGAGCAGGTTGCACTTTGCAGTGCAGTCCTGAAACTATTTATGTACTTGATGTATCGTCATACTATAGATATGCAACTTGGATGACGATTAAGCGAGTATATAAACCAAATACATCCCTACGAAAGCCAATGATGTTTTCACGCGTGATGGTTGAGGTTCAACTTCACATTTTACTGCCTCCTCTCTGTTTCAATATAAATGTTCCAAAATTATATTTTGGGCTTCAATTGGCTCAAATAATATAGAATGCGTGGCCTAAGTTTCAATCACTGGATTTCAACTATATTATAAATTGATTTGTGCAGAACTAAAATGAGAGACATGAGAGGTTTTGCTATTGCTAACAATTAGCCCCTCATCGCTCCCCATCAACTCGAGCGGCGAGAACCCAGCGTCGCCGGATGTCTCTACACCACCCTCCCCACTATATCGTTGTTGTCATATAGCCGCTGATAGCTCATGTGGGTGCTAGGATGGCAGTGATAAAGCCATCGCTCCCTGAATCAAGGTGACAAACATGGATTTGCATTAGGGAGATCCACTTGGGCGGATCATCGACATCAAAGCATACGTGTGCCTAGGCCCTTCGAGATTGTACGGGTGGGGTAGACAACTCTCAGATTTGATGTACTACACAAGCTCAGTTGGCTACAAGGTTGCTGTTTGGCATGGTGGTGTGCCATATTTTGGTGCAACGGCGCCAAAGGAGGTCGCACACAACAACAAGGTGGAGGTGGTAGCATTATTGCACTAGGTGAAGCCGCATGTAGGGTGGGGTGTCCGCTTGCGAGGCTTAATGGCGCTAGAGGAATGCCACATGCCGTTGCTTGGAGGTAGGGTAGAGGTGGTCACTTATGGTGGCACCCTAGGCTTCAATTTTGCCTGAAACTACTAAAATCCATGACAAACCCCAACTTAAGATGGACTGAGCCTCAACTGTGAGTTGGATGACTTGGATGCCCATGCTGGTTCTCATCATCTCCATGGCTTGTATTCGAAGGAGTGGTGTCCTCATCACATCTTGTGACTTAAAAGTGAAAGGTGAGTCAATGCCCGAACACACACCATGATGTGAAAGGGCTAGTGCGATCAGACCATGACATTAATTCGCCAATCAGGTTTTGTAGCTTCAAACTCAAAGCAAGAAGGGTGAGAACGAGTGACAATGGCTAAGGAACGAAATAATGTTTTGCAGCTTCAAACTTAAAACAAGACTAGTGAGAGTGAGTGATGATGAACCGATGAATGAAATAAGGTTTTGCAACTTCAAACTCCAAGTGCGAAGGGTGAGAGTGAGTGACAACAAACTTGTTAGGAAAACTCATAAATGGAAAAGAGTGCAATACGATAGTAAGGCAAGACAAAATTAGATAGAATCTTTCCATGAACCTTGTAAGTCAGTTTGTATCGATGCGATATGAGTAATGATGTTATTTGTGTAGATCAATAAGGGTTTGATGATCGAAAAAAATCACAATTGATAATTCGGTATATGTTTAATACTTCAGGATGATAGATAGAAACCGTGTCTTCAAAAATAATGTGTTGTAAACTAACGCGCATGAAGGCAAAGGAGACACGAGAGACAGACAAAATGATCGATTGCTTGTCTTATTAATCGATTGAGTGTGTGTTAAGAAAGGGCCTCTTTGGTTGTTCGGGAGGCGTCCCTCCCATCATGGGTTTAGACAGATAGTATATCAGAATTTAGTTCGCTGACATTTGCATCTATTGGATGATGACAGGATTGTGATTATTTTTATATTATATAGTACGCTTTAATTTTGGATAGGTTAACTCAAACAGTAATTATGTATGTGGGGACGCCACAACGTGCCAACTAAGTGGAAGCTTACGCACTACTAGTAGTACTATAAAAGACGTCTCAAGACTGAAAATGAAGTGTGTGTGAACACCTTGTGGTGGACCTTTGTTGAAACAAGGCTCAAGCATAATTACAGATTAAGACAGGTCACCTACCTTCATCTGGCTATTCTCCCAACATGCACATACTACGTCAAGAGGATAGGAGAAAATGGCATTGGTTAATATTCCTGCTGTAACAATGGAAAAATTGACTGCTCAACTAGGTATTAAAAAAAAAAGCTGTGATACTGCCTGAAAAATTACACAGTTTTTCATCAGCACCCAAGTGTTCCCTTATCTAAAATAAGTGTTCAGTACGAAAATTTCTTATTAAATATACCAGCGAACAAGCAAATTAAGCAACTTATTGCACAAACTCTTACTATATGCTCCTTTGTATAAGATTGAGGTTCTAGGATCATCTCAGACCTTGTTATTTTGGCACAGTTGAACTAATGGCAGTGAAGTTCCCACTTCCTACTTTTTTAAAGAAGAAAAAACTAAAGCCTGCTACATACGTAAAGGCACTATTCTACATCAAATCTCATTTATTTAACAGTTTCAAATACCTAAATAAAATTGAGACGGTGTATATTGAGAGGTATAGGAAATATTTTTCACTGGTTTAAACATAAATTGTGGTCTACATTATAATGTAGCAGAAGCGCTACAGAACGAACAGCGTGGTTGTCAGTTTGAGCAATTGAGCAGAGATGTACCTCAACCAAAGAGAGTGTCTGTGTTTATTTGTTGCGCTCCAATAATAGAGACTAACCTGCTAGACACTTGCCCCTAGTCAGTTGTAGGAATAATTCTTTTCGCTAGTGCCAAACTACATGGTTCATTGCAGCTAGTCTTGGTGAAAAGACAGTTAACCGTGACATTCTTTCTTTCTTTAAGGAAAAAAAGTTAACTTCGAAGTTCCTTTTTGGGGAAAAAAGCTCCTTTTGGTGTTGATAGAATACTTTTACTCTCTTTATGGACCACACGGATGGTATGCTATTTTTAGACAGTTCCGTTAATTATCACGTAGTAACAGACTACAATTCCAATCTTTTTATGGATATTTATTTTTTTTAAAACAATTAAGTAAAATTACAGTTTTTTTTGTTTTTTAGTAAAATTACAGTTGAAAGCGCTGAAACACAATACCAAGTTGCGGCTGAACAATGAAGATTCTCTGACAGTGCATGGCAAATAATAAAAATCACCGCGCCAGCGACTGCAGCGGCCAAGTGACTTTGACCAGCCACGCTCGTGCAATTTTCACTCACATCATCGATCACATGTTGTATTCCTTTGCCAGCCGTCGGTGCGTGCAATTGCAAGGCCGCCGCCTGTGCACGCACGACGGCACGATCCAGACGAAAATGGCAATGAATTCCCAGCTTAGCCAGCAGGGAATCGCCTTGGATTCGAGGACGATTCCATCTCTGAACAAAAACCCGTGACCGTCCGTACGCCGTAATTAATCCGCATTTTTTAGAAAGGGGAATATATTAATATCCCAAATTCCGCATCGATCGATCATATAGCTATTCCTTATTACAAACAAGACTAAAATGATTCAGTGAACCTCAAAAATAAAGTTTTGAGCCATGAAGAAACCGAGAGCAAACCACCACTATTACATAGCGAGCCTATTGCTAAATCTCCACCCGTTTCGCAAACACCTCCATCGCAATTGTCTCAATAGTCTTGCATCCCATCTTCAATGAATGTCGATCTTCCTCCTTCTCGTAATAGGGACCGAACCTAGTCCAAGAAGTCCCCCGAAGATAATCTCGCAAATAAGATGGTACTACCACCTTGTCAAACACGATGTCATTCCGGGTTAACCAAATTGCCCAACAGATTGCACTTGCACCCACAAGAATCAGATTTTAGTTTCCTATTTATCCCTTCCAACCAGCCTATAAATAAACTATGCACACTAGTTGGAGGTACTAAATTAAAGGAAACATGAACAATTCTCCAAATAAATTTAGCAAAAGGACAATCAAAGAGTAAATGTTGTATTGACTCGTTCGAAGAACAAAAACAACACTTCCTATCTCCTTGCCACCGCGCCGTGCTAAATTATCCTTGGTTAGGATTACTCCTTTGTACAAGTACCACATGAAGACTTTGATTTTGAGAGGTAGCTTTATTTTCCATTAAAGTATTATAAGGTATAGCTTGCACTCCTACTAATGCTCTGTACATTGATTTGACTGAAAACAACCCATTTTGATGTAATCCCCACACAAAGCGGTCTCTCGATCTGAAAGTTGAACATTTGCAACCATAGCCACCACATTGTGCCACGCTTGCAAATTAGCACCCATCAAAGATCTCCTGAAGGCTACATTTAATGGTGTCGTAGACAACACTGATCTTACAGATGCATTTTTCCTTCTCACAATGTTATATAGTGTGGGGAAGAGTGATTTTAAAGGTCGTGATCTTATCCACGAATCCTCCCAAAATCGTAGTTGAGACCCATCACCTAGATCAAACTTGCCTCATGAGAGGAACTCCCCTTTAACCTTCATAAGGCTAGCCCAAAATTGAGAGTCTCTGGGCATGTGTTGAACCTGTGTCAAAGTCTTATGTCCTAGATATTTTTTCCTAAGCAACTGTTGCCATACACCGTCTCCATTCATTAAAATAAACAACCATTTGCTTAGTAGGCACTTGTTGTGAACATCTAAATTTAGAACCCCTAACCCTCCTTGGTCTTTCGGAGTACAAACTACCTCCCACTTAGTCAGTCTGTATTTTTTCTTGTGTTCATCACTCTACCAGAAAAATCATGATCTAAAATAATCCAACTTCTTCAAAACCCCTCTAGGAATTTCAAAAAAGGACAACATAAACATGGGAAGACTACTTAGAACCGAGTTTACTAGAACAAGCCTCCCTCCTACTGACAACATCTTACTTCTCCAACAACTCGAGTCTTTTTGAAATCTTTCCTCAACATGTTTCCAAATTCTTATTCATGAGTTTTCTATGGTGCATAGGAATTCCTAAATATCTAAATGGGAACGACCCTACATTACACCCAAAAATCTGTGCATACTCACTTTGATTGTCTTTGGCAGCTCCGTAGCAAAACAACTCACTCTTATGGAAATTGATCTTGAGTCCCGATAATTGTTCAAAAGCACAAAGCAAGAGCTTCATGTTTTGGCCCTCTCTAGATCATTATCCATAAAGATAATGGTGTCATCTGCATACCGAAGGACTGAAAGTCCCTCATCCACCAAATGCGGAACAACCCCATTGATTTGTTCTCTCTCTAGCACGTGAAATAAGGACCGCCAACATATCAACCACTATATTAAACAAGATCGGAGATAACGGGTCCCCCTGACGCACTCCTTTCCTTGTTTGAAAATAATGGCCTATATTAACATTAACCTTCACTGCAACACTTCCTCTAGAGATGACTTTCGAAATCCATTCACACCACATTGAAGAAAATCCTTTCATTATGAGAACTTGTTGTATAAAAGGCCACTTTAGATTATCATAAGCTTTTTCAAAATCTAGTTTCAAAATAACACCATCTTGTCTTTTCCTATGCAACTCATGAATTGTTTCATGTAAGATTACAACACCTTCCATTATATAACGACCGGATGAAGGCTGTCGAGATGGTCCTATCAGCTTGTTTGCCACTTTCAATAGTCTATTATTTAGCACTTTTGTAAAAATCTTAAAGCTCACATTTAATAAGCATAACGGCCTATACTTGTTGTATTCGGACCGCATCAGTAATCTTGGGTAATAAGGTAATTACTCCAAAATTTAAACTATGAATAGGCAAGTCTCCCAAAGATGGAATTCATAGAAAAGGCTCATCGATCCGGCTTCACAATCTCCCAAAAGAACTGGTAAAATTCAGCCGGAAACCATCTCGGACCTGGTGCCATGTTATGTTCCATATCCAAGACTGCCAATTTAATCTCCTCCTCGCTAAATGGAGCAATCAATAACTCATTCTCCTCCTCCGACACTTGAGGTATGTCATGCCTCAAAGTCTCGTCCGTTGAGAAAGAATTCTGTGTATGAGGCCCAAACAACCGTTTATAATATTCGGTTATATAATTTTGTAGGTTCGCATCTCCAACAATGATCCCTTCTTCCTGTTCTAACCGTGCAATTTTTGTTTTCCTATGTCTCCCGTTTGCCACCATATGAAAATACTTAGTATTATCATCCCCTTGCAATAACTTTGTCGCTTTTGATCGTTGGAGCCAATAAATCTCCTCCTCTCTCAGCAACTTAGTCAATTGCCCTTTGAGATGATGTCTAAGTTCCTCCTCTTGTGGTGACAACAAACTCATCTCTGCCTTTCTCTGTCTAAGACATCTATCTTGGCTAAAAGATCAGATTTATGTTTTTTGCTTTGTGAGACTAAATTCCTAGCCCATCCTCGAAGGAAACGTCGCAATCTTCTAATTTTATTTTGCCATCGTTCAATGGGTGATCGTCCCCTATTCTCAGATTCCCAAACCTCTTTTACCAAGTCAAAAAAACCATCTCTTGTTAGCCAACCTAGCTCGAATTTAAAATTCCTAGCATTGCCTCGATGAGATGGTTCCCCTCCATCTAGCAAAAGTGGTGTGTGATCTGAAATTTCTCGGTGAGCGCTTGAACGGTGGCTAGTGGAAATTTTTGTTCCCAATCCGTTGTTACCAAAATACGGTCCAACTTTTCGTATGTTGGTACCTCTGCATAATTAGCCCACGTGTATTTTCTGCCCATCATCTCTAGTTCTCTTAAATTCAAGGTTTCAATAATACCGCATAAACAACAGTTACACTTACACTGGAGACGTAGAAAAGCATCATCGGGCATGGGTGGTTATCCTGGCTCGCACACCATGCTGATCCACACATGCGCGCGTAGAGAAGCATATTTGGAGGGGCGGACCTTCATCGATCCCCAATTAGATGGCCAGCCAACCCTGCTGTTCTGAAATAGTTAATTTGCAAATGGGCTTCACATAGTATATACGTCCTTATGTACAGAGACGTTTCCCTCTCTCTTTTTCAATACAAATATAGTACAAAGAGTTGCTGTACTTCCCCATATCCAACGCTCTGATTCCCTCAAGGCAATGCGCCAATGCCCAATTTGACTCGAATTGTAGGTCGCTTTAACCAGCGGGTATATATTATATATATAGTACTGTATAGTAGTCTAAACAGAACCCAGCAGCAAAATCACATGCCAAAATGGCAACCATGCCTAGGAATTTGAAGTGCACGTGACCTGTCTGACCTCAACCTAAAAGCACTAATAGATCCTCCGTCCATCAATATGTTTAGAATGTAATTGAAATTCAAATCATCGATGCCAAAAGTAGAGTCCACACGAGCACAGGTTTCAGCGCCATGCCTATATCTTTAGAATTAGAGGTATCAAAATCAAACATGTTTTACCAATAAAAATACATTTACACATATCTCAATAACTCAGACGTCGGAGTGGCCTCACTTGGCGGGCAGCAGAGGCACGCTCCTTCATAGGTCGCAGCGCTGTTCCTCACCTGGTTGTAGGTTCTTTTTTTTTTTTTTTTTTTGTAATATCGAATCTTAGATTTAGGGCTGTGCGACCTCCGAGTTCGCTCGTCATAAGCGCGTTGTTGGTATGTTTTAACTTTTCTTCTGAATGCCATGATGAGCAGACCTTTTTACGTATTTGAGAAAAATATCTCAATAAATTTAAATGAGGTGGTGGAGGTCTGATATGAGTTTTATTTGCATTAATTAGGTTGCCATGTATGCAATTTCGATGACATGACACTATATTTAACTAGGAGGGAGAGAGAGAGAGAGAGAGAGAGAGAGAGAGAGAGATGACGGTTATGGGGATGAAACTCTCTCGGCACGATTACCAACTCTCTATGAGTCATAAAATTAAATGTGTATGAAACTATGGAATAAAACTGGGCATGGGGTGTTTTATCCAAATTTCATTTCCTACTTTACGCAGAAGTGAAGGAGAAAATTTGATTGTGCCAGATTTAAAATAAATAAAAAAATCGATTGTGAAGGAGAAGACAAATATCCATGTAAATTTTAGCATTCTACAATCCAAAGGCATATAAACGAAGGAATCATTGAAGTTTCACGCATTGGCCGACTCACATAAATTCAGATCCTTTGATGAGAACTAGGTCCATATAGCTAGGACACTGGACACCGTACAGCATGGATGAAGGTGAGCCCCACATATACAATTAACAAAGCATGTTGCAATTTTTGCTCCAAATAGCAGGGGCCATGTCTCAGACATGAACAATTTGGTATATCATGGTTTATGGAGACAATCTTCATATGGTACCCAATTAATCCTAAAAATTGTTGGCCCTGTTCAGCTTGTTTTATGCCGGTAGCGACTTGTTTCGGCTTATTTCATCTTACATAATACTATTAAATTAGCCGAAACCCGTCGGCTTATCCACCAGCTTAAACGGGGCCATTGGATTGCCAAAAAGTGATGGTATTATTATGCTTCAGCTATTCTAAAAGAAAGAAAATGAGGCTTAGAGCAACTCCAAGAGACTTGCCATCCTGTCTTGTAAAGTCATATTTAGCTAATTTAGAGTAAAAACATGACTCCAACAGATTGTCTATCTTTCATAAAAATAGCCACAAGCTATTCGTCGAATCTCGTTAGTCATAAATAGCCAACCTTGCTCGCTTGTCAAAGCCCCATTTCTCCCGCTGGCCCTCTCGGTGGTCTCTCCCACGCATGCATGCATTTTCTTTTTTTCTCACGAAAGGTATTCATCCGACTATCAACGACCACCAGGTGGCATCTTTTAAATATAGCAAATGGGTAATAGGCTAATAGCAATTCTCTTGTAGAAGTCTTATTTTTTTGAGAAGTTTTGTAGTTTATAAAATCGCTAAACTATAAGATTTAGCTATTTATTTTAGCACATCTCTTGGAGATGCTTTTACTATGTGACAGGAGGCTAGACTATATCTAAAAAAAGCACTACGCTTTGGAGATCTTTACGTGCAATCATGCATGATTCATGCTTGTGGATGTGGTGCTCATCGGCCACATGTATGGTGCATGGGAATCTATGATGACACCTTGTCTAGGTTGTTCTCTTTGAGCAAAATCTTTACTGACATGACACTTGTGCATACTTTGCTCTTCTACATTTTGGAGAAACCAACAATAATGAAGTGCATCATCGCGTGGTAAATTAATTGAGTCAAAGATGCCATTTTTTTGCTTTGGGAGACAGAGGGGGAAGCTCCAATATTATTATGGGAGAATATATACAAAAAAAAAAAAATGATACTCCGTACATAGCACACGTTAGTGAGGTGGCAGTCTCATCATCGACCCGTGTTGGCAGCAACAACCCAAGTACGGCACAATTCAGTTGTTGCTTTTTGAGACCATGAGAAATGGATCAATATTTTATATGGAACTGGTTTGGTTATCTTAAAGAATTGATGAAGTCCAATGGACTGAACCTTTGCAGCATATGATGGACAAAATATAGTCCTTTGCAGCATGATGGACGACAAAATATAGTGGAAGTGGAGTATTCTTTTATGTGTTTTATTTATTTGCTTCTGACGTTGCGAGGTTGCCAACGACAAAATGATAGGCGTAATATTTCCAAGCATGAGTCGCTAATGCCGGAAGTCCTTGTCGGCTAGCTGATCGCTCACTCTCCTCCTTCCACATGCTGTCAAGGTCAAGAACAGCATTGTTTACAGCAGCCTAGATGGAGGATGAACACACGGAACTGGCCGGCATGGAGCAGGTGTGACCAGTAGAGATACAATACTACAATAGTGTGAGACTGTGAGCTCGCAACTGCAAGACAGCGATGCAAGTGCAGTGTGCATAGTAGCTGAGCCCAATCATGCAGTGCAAGAGGTTCGGGGTTCGTGGCCGTGTCATCTCGCGCGACCGCGCGTTTCGACAAGATTTCGTTTTGTTTTGTGCGACCAACCAACCACCGTACCGCGGCGCGCGCGGCCGTTGTGGACGGAGTGCCACCGAATCAGAGGACGGGGAGTGGCTTTCCGCGCGCGTCGTCCGACCCGGCGACGGCGACGCCGCAACAACCGGCACATGCAGGTATGCTCCGCCGGACGGTGGTGACCGGTGGAGCACCGGACGAGGCGCGGCCTGCCCAGGACATGTCTCCGGTCCTTGCCCATCCCTTTTCCCTAGCGTAAAGAAAAGGCACGAGTCCTAGGTTCAAAAAAAAAAAAAAAAGGGGCACAAGTCCTATGATTCAACGCTCCACAGCCGCGAACGAGCCTGTGGCTCGGTGGTAAGCCACTCGGTTGGAGGGCTGCCCACCCGGGTTCGATCCCCAGCGGGGACGACCGGTGTGTCGCACCTGGGATTTATTCCCAAAACAAATTTGCAGGTCCTGGACGTACGCGTGGAGCCACGATGGTGTGCGACGTGCGTCGACATGGAGCCCATGGGACTTCGTCGATATCCGTAGGACGCGTGGTGTGTGTATAGTTTGTAGATCTGCGTGTGCTCTAGGGTGTGTGTTTGTGTGCGTGTGGGGTGTGTGTGAGTGTGTGTTTGAGCATGCGTTCAGATACTACACTGTACCATAGAAGTCCTGGCTAAAAAAAAAAACGCTCCACAGCCAGCGACGCTGTGATTTCGGTCAGACTGACTGCAGCGGTGTCCTGCATGCGTTCCTGTAAACGCACATGCAGAAAAAAAATGCTGCAGCGGTCCCGCATGTTCTCCTCTGGTTACGGACGGGCAGACATCCTGCAACTGTGCCGGAGGTACGGACTCTCCTCTACGGCAGCACGCGGGGCCCAGGCTCGTCCTTCTCGCCGTCTTGCGCGCTCACACGTCACCCCGAGAGAGGGGAAAAAGCGTGGAGAAAGCACATGCAAGGTGGGTCCCACTATTTTACAAACTAAAAAATGTTATAATTCACAAATTAAAAGTCCAATTTAAATTTCGATTACACCATTAAATTCGTTACAATAAATACTTCAAAATAAGATCTCACATGAATATATTTAAAAAATTTATAAAGGATGACAAGTAGGGCCCTTTTGGTTGTTGCTATAGAGGATGAGATGTACAGGATGATGGGTGCGGAAGAAACGTATATAGAGGAGGGAATCTTGCTGACTAGGACGTATAAAGGAGAGAAATAGAGGAACATGAGTGCGGGTAGTCTCATGACTGGCGCCGTACGGTACCCTTCTGCACCCAGGCTGACGCAGCAAAACTCCTTTTTTGTGTTTCCGGATGTGCCCTTGTTAACGACCTCATGGTCACAGCTTCTGCCAGTAATCACAGCTATGTTCATGTCTATTTATGGAGTAATAAGTTATTAATAACCAATTTAAACCAATCCTTAACAAACCCCATTCCAACCTATGCACAATTGCCATCTCTACTGGCTTCGTTTACTAAACAAGCTAACATAAGAATATTCACATGGATGGGCCGAGTGTAGTTGTAATTGCCAGCCCATCCACGAGGCTTGCAAGAATATATAGCAAATGCAAACAGGCCCAAAATGCAGTTCCGTGAATCGAACTGTGTCTAGTAAAATCAACTTTTTTTTTATCTCAGAAAAGAAAACTTCCATTAAACATTGGCTCAAGGCCTCTCGCCGGAGACCAAATGAAATACAAAGTCTGGTGCATCATCAGTATACATAGAAAAGCTTCAACACCTTCCATACATGAACCATACGCAGCTTCTATTACAAAGAGAGATCAAAAAAGTGTTAAAATTCATATAGCATCAAATCTCTCAAGTAGTAAAAGGGTACACTGGGCACTAGTAAAAGGGTACACTGGGCAGAGATACCTCCAGGCTCCAGCCAACCCATATACGCATTGTGTTGCTGTGCCAATTTCTACTGCAAAAACAATACGTCATACCAAAAAAATTATTGCATCAATCAAAGCTCCACATACAGCCCTTTAATTTCTTCCTGAGGCACAGGCACCAGACAAGCTTAATTGTGCACCTCCACTAATAAAACGACATACCAGGTTTTTAGCTTCCTAACCCTCATCAGGATCATAGCAGATTCTTCTGGGCAAGTAAAATGGCCACTGCCGTGCACACGACAACAGAGATCAAGCCATCTCGAGATCTCAAGTGTTCCTTCCATGTTAAGGGCTCAGAGACTTTCCTCAAGACTTCCTGGAACTGTTGGCTGGTGTCATCCAGTGACCCAGAGTTGTCGATCACTATGTCGGCTTCCGACTTCTTCCAGTCCAACGCAAGTTGTGCGTTGATCCTGTTCTGCGCTTGTTCTTCAGAGCACCCGTCTCTTGACATCAGCCTCTGAATCTGGGTTTCTGGGTTAACCCAGACCACAATTACGGGATTTGTGAATCGATCCATCTTGGTCTCAAACAGCAGCGGGATGTCCAGGACGATAACTTTGCATCCTTTCATCCATAGTTTTGCTACCTCCCACATTATTCCCCAAGAAATATGTGGCGCTAGAAGACTTATAAACCAAAAAGTTAAAAGCAAACCAACTATTAGCAATGGCAAATACTGACAAAAGAACAAATGGCTCAGCTCAATAAGAATACCAAAAAAAATGCTAGTAAGAAGGAATTGCGTCATCAAGGGATACTCATGACAAACTATATTAAAAGGGCGAAGGAGAAGCGGTTAGACCAATGTCACAGTTAATTGTTTAATTACAACACCTTTGTTGTACTTACTTTTATTTCCTCCAGCATTCATAATCAGTAACAATAAATCAAATAAAGTTCAACAATACAATTACTGTGACTAGGAACTTATAATCATACAATATTATACAGAAAGAATGATCGTTGGACAGTTGGCTCAAGTGATATTGCATGTTGGTTTAGTGATTAGTGTGCTGTAACCATAATACAAGAAAATTGACATGTATTACTGCATTCATAAAAACAGAGAGTGAAAGACAAAAAGGTGTACCGGTTTAGAAGTTGACGTTTTGATGGGTCAGAAAATACAATTTGCCCTAAGTAAGCTCTGTTAATCTCTCCATTTTCCAACAAAACATCATTGCCAAAGGCCTTTACAATCTTCTTCCAACCTCCAGTGCCTTTCTGCACTACATCCTATAAATGCATGGTTTTTATAATTAGTACAATGTTTGTAAGGCAAAAATAGTTGTAACTCCTCACAAGCTTACAACATTCAAAAAAAACTTCCCTCCCCATATGAAGAAATAACAATGATTTTATTGAGTAATAAAACACCGCCCATGCAACACAACAAATTTTTCGACAAGTGCCGGATGGAATTGTTCAATTATTGATTAACCAAAGCCCATATCAGAAACAAGATAGTGGACAGACAGGTGCGACACGCACGTGTGTGTACCATACAACTTTATTCACAACAAAAGGATTATATACACACATTCAATAAATTATGTTTCACAAGAGAAGTATAAGAACGATTGAGAAAACAGGTGTGTTCTATCCCTATGCCTTGGAGCCGACTTGGTACCACTGCCGCTTCTGATTCAGCATAGCTTCAATGTTCATGGTCATACACAACAACTGCACCCTTGGACTGCTCCATGTTCTTCATCATGCCAGCAATAGATAATGAATTCAAGTACATGCTATAGTACACAGTTACTTGCAATTCCTTAGCTTCCTCAGCCTTAACAATATGGACACCACCTTACAGACCACTTATGAAAGTTCCCAGCCCTCTCTCAGTCGCCAGCAAGGTTTTGACCTTTAAATACCATCTTTAACGGGAACACCTTGAGTATGAAACCGTGACTAAACACATAAACTGCAAACTATAAACTGTCTAATTTGACCTTAGATTACAATCACGATACATGCTGCTTAGCTATATCTTAGCTATATACGGACCTATTTTCATAAAAAGCATACATACATGATACATCAAAACTGTCAGAAATATTGCACATAGCATTTTCATAAAAAAGCATGCATACATCAGAAAGGTTAGAAATATTGCGCGTAGCATCGAGCACAAGTCGTATGATAATGTTACACATGGTATGGAAGGTTGTGTCATGACTTCATTTGCATCTAAGACAAAGGCGATTCTTTTATGCCAAATATGAAATACTATTTATACCCACAATTATGAAAATTGTCTTGCAAAACAATTTTTTCTGATCAGGAATTGTGCCCATTTTTTCAAAATTGTCATGCAAAACAATGCCCTTTTAACCACATAAGAGTCACCTATATCTGCAAGATAGTTCGAAACTAAATCTTTCTGAGAAGAGACACAACTGCAGGTATAGAAAGACCTACTTTTCGAAATAGATAAAGGCATAAAACCCTATCGGAGTCATTCGTGTAAAGTGCTAACAACCACCCCTCAACGAAGTACCCGAAAACATCAAAGTAGTTCTGAACTTGAACTGCACTACCTCCTTTTTATTGATCCAATATAAAACCAACATGAGTTAGCTCTTCACACACTCCCTTAGGCTGCACATTGCAACAGATTTTAAGATGACAGAACACAGCTGTTGTTTAGTAGGGGTTGGATTTAAATTCTTATAAATATATAAAAGATGTGCAAAATGGTGGATACCACTATCTATGTATAAGTTACATGCCACTGCTAGCAAAGAAATATGCAAAAACTGATTTTTGTGTACAATATTGTCAGGTTGTGTATAAAAGGGAAGAATAACTTCACTCCAGGCACTGTGCAGGAATAATTTTCTGTTCTGGTCTTTATTGAAGGAACTAATTAATATTAGAAAATAGAAGAGAGCATCCACAAGATCATACAACCTGTCATTCTCATAAAAGTGTGTTGCACACGTCAATTCCTATTGCAGTGTTATGTTTGATTGCTTGTTATAGGATCCAGTTGCCATTGGTAAGGAAAGGGAAAAGAGAGGAGCGAAAAAACTGAGGAAACAAGTACAATAGCAATCTGAAATTTCATAAATTCTAAGTTGAAGGCTTCATAAAAAAATATTGCAATGTCAAAACTTTCAGATATGAGCTTACCAGATCTATTTTTGTTTCTCATTTGGAAGTGCAAACTAAATCCTTCTTTTTGATGTAATAAATGAGGAGCCTTAGCTATTAGTTACATGCTTGAAACAGCCGACAAAAGACAAAGCTAACAGCTAATATTGGAGTCATATGTACTTAATGTTTATAACCTACTAAAGACATTTGATTTTGGCCAAAAGTACTGTTTGTGTAGCCTATATAGAGAAAATTTAAAAAGAATTAGTAATAATGTTTGTACGAAAGCCCTGTGAGAAGCAAGAAAGGCACAAAGTTCACACCCTTTCTTTAGAGTATATATATAAAGAACCTGCACTCCACACAAAGGCACCTTTTGAACTACAAGTTGTGATATTGATAATGCACAAAATTTAACAACATTATGCCCAGCCAAGCAACAGAGGAGCACAAATTTGAGTTCTAGAAGCAGTAATTAGTAGTCTTTATGAAATACATGCCTCGGCATGTTCTCGGGAAAAAAGTAATTTTACTGTCTTTGCGCGGATAGCATCAGATAGCTCCAGGTTTGGGCCGCGTGCTTAGCATACCCGAGCAACGATGTCGGCGTCCACGACGGGGACGCCGGCGTCCTTGAAGAGGTTAGAGACAGTGCTCTTCCCGGACGCGATTCCGCCCGTCAGGCCGACCAGCCTCATCTCCTCGATCGGTTTCACCCCCTTCTAGCTGTAAATGAAACTGGAGAACACCCTCAGTTGTCTTCCTCGTACTTACACGGAGTTGAGCACTAGGACGAAAAGGAGATCCAAATTGGGGGCGAAATTTTGTTTTTTACCCGGAGGTGTCGCCAAGCTGGGATCGGCGGCAGCGATGGGTTGGAGCAGGACCGGTGGCGCAGCTGTGCCTTCAGGCTTGAGCAGAGATCTCCGGGAAAGCTTTAGGGTCCGGATTTTTCCGTGAAACCTTTGCGCCTTTTTCGGATGCACATGAATATACTTTAATTAGTCAAAAAAAAAAAAATGTATATACTTTAATATAAGATGGATTAAAGTGAAACATAGTTTAATTTCACTCAAATTCGATACAAAATATGTGGGTTGAAGTAAATACAACATTTAAACAAACTCTTAATATAAAGAATCAGAATCGCTATCAAATCGTTTGGCGAGTAGCTTGGACTCAGATTTACAAGATTTTTTTTTTAAAAATATAAATATATGGCAAACAAATCTATTTTTGAAGGTGAAGAACAACTTAAATACAGTCCTATTTTAACTTGTTGCACTAGGGATTATAACTAAAAAAATGAAATTGTTAGCATGTATAGGGATTCATGAGCTTAGGCAAAGAATGTGAAACCTTTTTCTCCGATGGTATTTTTTTTCTTTTACAACAAATTAGTATTAGCTGCAGCTATAGAAACGACTAGCGGAACAACCTTAATGTTGTTTTGTGTTATCTACCATCTACCTTATTTATGTTGAGTTTTCCCTGATCACCCGTTCGCCCACGTCGCCCTTTTGTCTCAACCATACGATTCTGCATCTACGTACCACCATCCCCTTCCAGCTCCTTCCACGACCCACACAAAAAAAATATGTAACAAAATTTACCGCCTCCATCCCATTCCAGCCCCTTCCACCGCCGACCAAAAACAAATGAACGAAAGAAAAATTAGCCCTGCTCTCTCCGCCCGTTGCCCACGGCACGCCGCCGCACCGCCAATGGCCCGTGCCACGCCGCCCCGAGGCACGCGGAGGCGCAGCGTCCGCGCCGGCTGCGCCGCCCGAAACACGGGCGCTGCCCTCCACTTCCCCTGCCTCGCATCCCCACGCGCCCCCGCGCGCAGCCACGCCTCGCCGCCGTCGCCGACGACGCAGGCGCCCGTCCAGGCCCCTCCGCTTCCTCCTGCTTCCCGCCGCTGCACGGCCTTCGCTGGCGACAACGGCACCCGTCCAGGCCCCTCCGCTTTTTCCTGGGCGCTGCTGCACCACACTTCGCCCCGTCGTCCCGTCGGCAATGGCGCCAGGGCCGTCCCTCAGCATGTGCAACGTGAGCGACGGTACAGGCCTCCAATTTTCAGGGGCCTCCAAATATATATAGAGTATATATACGTATATATGTATTGCCTGGTAAATAAGAACGTACAGCAGTAGCTTTGGCCTTTGGCCCATTAGCAAAGCGACGTGTACAACAATTGCCCAAAGCCCAATAAACAATGTCTTGTTGCCCGGCCGCTGTTCAGTTGGCAATGTTGCCGATCCCAATTCCCCAACTGAATCAGATCGCAAATCTTAGGTCTCACGTACTACCTCTCGTCTCCTGTCGCCGCCATCGCAAATCTTAGATATCATTCTTGAATCTTGATATATATTTTATTGCAACATACTGCATGCTTTGTAATATCGTATATTTAGTCTTTTTTTCAAGGCTAATAGACCTCATTTCTTAGTATCGTACAGGGCCTCTAATTTTCCCGGGACGGCCCTGATGGCGCAGGTCTTCAGGTAAGCACAACCCCCTTCGATTCTTCCTGCCTCCCTCTCGCTATCTCCTTCTGTCTTTGCAGCATCAGATTCAATGGATTTATAATTGCTAGGCGATTGGAGGCATGTTTCAATATCTCAGACATATCGCTCCTCATTTCCTATTGCAAATATTTGCCAAATTTCGGTCCATTATTCCACCCCCGCCCCCTCCTCCACATGTGTCTCAGCAAAATTAGCCCCTTACATTTCGCGCTAACAAAGTGCCTCCAAATGTGCATCGGTTCCCAAATTTAGCGACTAATTCTGTCTACTTCTTGCAGCTGCTTCAATTGTCACACATTTGCATCATCAATGATCTACTGCAACCTGCGGCGTACTCCTTTCGATCATGAATACAAGCAAGACGTAAGTGCAGGATTATTCATGTACACGGAACACACTCACGTATGTCATACTCATATTATCCATGCTGTTGATTCCATTAGTTGTGATGATTTAGCTCTAACTTTTGATAGGTGCGTACGTAACTAATTGTTTGTTTCTCTTTGCCACGTAGCTCCCCATAACAATGAACAACCATATGGTGAACCTTCAGACAGGCCGCCTTTGGATTCAGGAGCGTTGGTCTCGCAGACACGGCACATACGACGACGGCTAGGTAAGTCCACAAATATGTGTTGTGTCCCAAGCCACTCCTATTTCCTGATGGTGCTGCTGATTCCATTTACTGTGTTCATTCACTGAAACCCTTCCTTACCAGCATAGATCCAGTGGGTTAGTACATGTTGAACCTACATAGCTAATTGTTCCTTCGCCTTTACCGCATAGATCCACGTACCTGCGTTAGTACATGGTGAACCTTCATGCGGCTCAGCAGATCCAGGAACATCAACCTCACGAGTCCGACAGGTCCGGCGACGACTAGGTGACTCCACATTTAAATATCCCTTGCCATGTTGCGTACTGCTATGTGTTTTACACGTAGTAAAATAAATTCATCTACATCTGTCGAAACTACCTATGCTATGGGATTTAACAATCTTTATTCTTTGTAAATAACAGATGCGCCACACACACAGGAGCATCCATTGTGCTTCCTTCTGCTGATTTAAACCATCTTCTTTCTTCATGTGATTTAAATCTCCCTAACCCGCGCGACTGCGCGGGGTTCCGGCTAGTTTCTCTTGATTCTCGAGTGAATCGAAAACCTTTCATGCAAACTTGACTTGTTTGGTGCGGCTCTTGCCCTGATTCGGTGTACTCGGTGAGTGCAGCCATACTAAACCCTAACCGTGTGTTTGGTTGTGGGTTCAGTGGGTTGGAGCCACTCCAACCCGCGTTTTGGGGATGACTCCAACCTTTGATTTGTTTGGTTGCCAGAGATTGAGATTGGGTCAAATCCATCCCATTTTCTGTTTGGACGGGGGGATTGAAACAGAACCTGGATATGGTCACCTTGGTGAGGTTACCCTCAACCCTGCGGTCAACATGGCCCCACCTGTCACAAGCACACAAATAGGGATAGCGCTTTGACCAGCCGCAGTTCGCCGGCGGCGAACTTTCCGGCGACGAGACTTGCACCATCGGACTCGTATCGTCGAGACGCATCCATCGGGATAGATCACCGGAATATGTTTCAACATCTACACACACACGCTCCACTCGGGCGTCCTCTCCTCCGACGAGCGCGAGCTCGGGCGCTGCGCCCGGCCGTGGGCGTCCCCAGCCCCGTCCATTGTTGACGGCAATTAAGACCAGTTTTGGTACACCCAAGAACCCGTCAACAGTCCTCGATGAAGGGAAGATAAGCATCACATGAGCATATTTCTCACTAATAAAGTTCCACTTGTACTCTTAGCTTGTGAAATGCAGGAAAGCTAGAAATAGGCCCCGTGGAGACCGAAACCCGTGTCTACCGACCCGATTCTCGGTCTCACCAGATCGACCACCAAGCAGGGTCCCTGACATGCTACAGGAAGACTGATCCCGGATCCAAATGTACCACAACTCAACATTCCAATCAATTGGTACACTGGACCAAGGATCCACATAGAAGCAAGCAAGATATCAAGTGAACCCAACTTCGGACAAGACTACACGTGACAAGTCAGGACAGCACCAGGAAGCTGCCAGGTGGGCCAGGGACCCCAGGTCTAGGTCGGCCGACCTGGCCTAGGTGGCCTGACACCTTGGCACTGCTCCCACGGCCACCTGGACCTTCTAGAAGGGGAGAGGGACCCATAGGTCAGCCAACCCCTGGTCGGCCGACCTGCAAGTGGGCCCCATCCAAGGTCGGTTCGACTCCACCGACTTCTTGCATGGTCTCCACGTGTCCTACACCGAGAGACGTCCACTCAAGTCGGTGGGAAGGTCGGTTTGATCCAATGGAGCATGGCGAAGAGCACACGGATCGCTGACGTGGCGGTGGAGTAACCCCTACTCCACCTCCACTATAAATACCCCCCTAGTCCCTCATTGTAAAGTGTCCCCAAGTAGTCCACAATAGTGTTCTCAAGCTCAAGCTCTCTTAGGAGAGCAAGGTGCTTAGGCTAGTGCTTAATAGTGGATGCCGTCTATCGTTGATTGGTATATCCATTCACTTTCCGACGTATATTAGCGGGAACGGGTCATGACAGGACTCCGTCTCCCTTCTGGCTCTATTTGCGTCAGGGTTAGGCCATAGGGCGACCATAAGCCAAAGGTCCGCTGGAGCAGGGGATGAACCCTCTTGCTTGTCAGTCGACTTCCCCTATCACACAGATTGTCTAGGCATTAGTTTAGTTAAGTCGTTACATTAGTAGGATTAGAACACAGAAGTATAGTTAGATACATAGGAGTCCATACTCACTCATTGTCCTCCCACCTAGCTAGCTACCTACTAGTTACCTTTAGTCTATCACTCATATCCTTTATCAACACCTACCCTTTTATCACACCGATAGCCGAGATTGGGTAGAACCACCACGGATATCCATCACCCATTTGCTAGAGAGTCTTAATCCGCTTCCCGTGAGCGAACTACAAATATCGACACCGGAATACTCACCCGGTTGAAGTGCTACAGCGGTACCTGTGCGCTTGCAGAGTTACCCTTGGTCGGTCTTACATCGTCACTAGAATCTAGCTTTGCCTAGCATTCTTAGGCTGTTGCCGGAGGAGGAATTGTGACACCCTCTCTTTGGTAGTAGTTCGGGGCTTATCCGTGGTCTACTCTTAATCTAAGCATCCGTAGTGTTAGGGGCTTATCATTCACTTGTCTTGTTTTTGTTATCATGTTTTCTAGACAGTGCATGAGCGGTTTCAGTCTGCCATCGAACTTCGTCGAAGATCTTGAGAAGTTGCTGAAGAGAGCTAGACGTAGTCTAGTCCCTCCTCAGAGAATCATCTCAGAGCCTGAACCGTTTGTGGAAGGAAGTCCCTCACCGTTGTTGAGGCGATCATGGCTCGAGAAGACCATCGCCGAGTTCTCGTCGCCGTCGGCCCGACTTTGTCGCTACGGGTCCGAACATGAACTTGGGCGATGCGACTTTTGAACTCAAGCCTGCACTGATCAACATGGTGCAAGCCAATCAATTCTGTGGGAAGCCACATGAGGATGCCAATGCCCACCTCCAACACTTTTTGGAGGTGTGCAACACCTTCACAGTCAAGAACGTCACAGCAGACGCCGTTTGTCTTCGTCTTCTCCCATTCTCATTGTTGGGGAAAGCGAAGCAATGATTCTACAACAACAAGACTGAGGTGACAACCTGGGACAGATGTGCCAATGCATTCCTCAAGAAGTTCTTTCCCGCGGGCAAGACAAGTGTCCTGCGCGGGAAGATTTCAAGCTTCCAACAAAAGTCCGACGAGACGTTTCCCGAAGCATGGGAACGTCTCAATGAGTACATTCGGGCTGTCCCATCACGGGATAGACGAATGGCTCATTATTCAAGGTTTCTACCATGGGCTGACTGGCGTAGCCCGTAGTCACCTTGATGCTTCCGCTGGAGGGGCATTCCTGCAACACAATGTCAGGGATGCCAAGGAGCTCATCGAGAAGATGGTGATCAACCAAGGATGGAATGAAGAGCGCCTTCAGCCCAAGAAGAGAGGTGTCCACGCCCTTAGTGAGGTGGACATGCTCTCCGCCAAGATGGACCTCCTGATGAAGAAGATAGAGGGATCGTCCTCTAACAAGGAAGTGGAGGCCATCCAGACTCCTGCCGCTATCTGTGCTATGGGCACCGACCCATGGTGCGAGGTTTGCGGAGAGGAGGATCATTCAGGCAACAACTGCCCCATGACTCAGGAGGAGGTGAACTTCGTCAACAACAACAACAACAACCACTTCAACAACGGGAATCGGCCCCAGCAACCGCAATGGAGTTCACGCCCCTTCTACCAAAGCCAAGGTATGGGTTACAATAATAATTCGGTAATTCCTTTGGTAACCAACCTTCCCTTAAAGAACTTGTCTTTGGTCAAATTAAAATTAATGATAGTCTTAATAGAAGAATGATGGCTAATGACAAGATCTTAGAAAGTCTTAGTGAGAAAATGGATAGCTTTAACTCGTTATGAAGAATCAATTGAGCTTTAATAAAATGTTAGAAAACCAGTTAGCTCAATTAGCAGCAGTTGTCCCGACCTATGAGCAAGGTAAGATTTCGGCAAAGCCTGAGGACCCTATTGAGGGTGTCAGGCTGGTAACTATGAGGTTCGATAAGCCTCAGTCTCGTTCTGTTCGGGTGATGGTGGATTCACCGTTCGTCCCGAAGAAGGGAGATCCTGGCATGCCGACGATCACTTGCTAGATTGGACCGCAAATCTTCGACAACGCCTTCTGCGACCTTGGATCCAGTGTTAACATCATGTCCAAGGTAACTTATGATAATCTATTAGGGAGCCCTTTGCACCCTACATATGTGCGTTTGCAGATGGCGGATCAAACCATCCGGTTTCCCGAGGGATTGGCACGGGACATCTTACTCAGAATTAAAGATGAGTATGTCCCTGTCGATTTCCTGGTGCTGGACATGGGAGCCAACGTCGAAGTACCACTCATCCTGGGACGACCATTCCTGAACACGGTGAATGCCACCATCTACATGGGGGCTGCACAGATCCATATGCAGTTCAACGGATGGAGGGTAAGAGTGCCTTTCAATGGTTTTAAAGCTAACATGCAGGCACAAGCACCCCAGAAACCACGTCACCAACACCGCCGAAGGAAGAACACTAAGACCGCTAAGTCGGCCAAGAAGGCCGAAGTGAAAGAAGAACCCGCCGAACTGAAAGCTGAAATCAAGCAAGAATGGCGGAAGAACGAGACACCCTCACAGTCCCCATCTCCGGGACCGACTGAGGTGTCCACAGAATGAACCCGACAGGAGAGGTCCTGCTCTATGGACCTAAAACACGGAGCCCTCCGCTGACCAGGTATGTCGTATTTATCTCATATTTATTTTCGTGCATTTCAATTCGCATTTCCCTTTCAATTGCATGTTTACTTTCACAACTGCATATTTTTTATTTCAATAAAATAAATTAGACATAGGTAATAAAACTTGAGAAGAGTGTTTAGAGAAAAGTTGAGCTGGTGGGGCCACCAAGGCCTGGTCGACCGACCTAACCTTTGGGGTCCACCACCTCTCTCTTCACTCTAGCTAGAAGCAGGGATCCAAGGAAGTGCACTGGGTGCCCTGGGGCTCACAAGCCCAGGTCGACCGACCTGGACTTGGTGCCACCAGGCACCCAGCTGCCTCCCATTGCTGACACAGAAGGATCCTATGCCCATCCCACTAGCCAGAATTCGAGGAGAGATGGTCCAATGCTCATGACTTTAGCTTAGGATGCTACTTTAAGCATGATGATGCTTTAGTGAACATGCCAACAGCCAAAGCAAGCATAGGGAACAGCAATGCATGCCAGGAGACAACTTTTATCCTTGTCTCCACTTTTGTCCTCTCCTTTTCTCTTTCACCAAACACTAGGCATAGGAATCCGAATCAAACAGCAGGAATCTGGGACTAGGACCACCACCACCTTTACCAGACAACCAGACAAAACATGTCCAAAGTGGTGGGGGCAAATACCTTGGTCGGCCGACCAAGGTTATGGTCCAAAGTTTGTGACTTTTTGCAAACACGAGGCTAGATTCCTTGTCCAAAGTGAGACATGCTTCACAGGGACCAAGGGGGTGGTCGGCCGACCTGCCTTTGGGCTGGTTTGGCCTTGCCCTTTCACCCCTATAAATACCACCCCAATGTGAGCTCAATCCCACACCACAACCAGCAGAATCATCTCGAGCTCACTTGGCTTCCTCTTCCCTCTTAGTGTCTTCAAGCCTTCTCAAGTCTAGTGTGGTAGTAGCTATAACCAAAAAACCCAAAAACATTTCCCTTTTCTCTCTTAGTAGTGTAGTAGGAAGCTTGGTCTTGTTTGCCCACTAGTGTAGCTAGGATGAAGAATCCCTTCCGAAAGTCTAGCAAGAAGAGAGCGATGGCTCGTCCTCGAGCTCTCGCCAATCTGAGAGTAGAAGTCATGAGAGGAAGGAAGTAGAACAAGTGCACCATCTTGCTCCTGCCATCATGCCTGGCAGGATGATGGAGCCTCTTAACAACCTCATGGTCACCCATGTGGAGTTAGGAAAGCTCTATACCCTTCGCACTTGCGGCTTCAGCACTCCGCACTCTTCGACCAAGAACTCCTCGACCAAACAGGTATGAGCACCGACTTTGCCATAGTTTTTAATACCATTGGTTGGTCCTCATTTTGGCAAATTCCTGAACTTGGCATAGAGCTACTCACCCAAGAGTTCCTTTGCACATTAAAAACAAATGCTTTGGGTGTTAGCTTTCGCATGTTTAATACTGATTATAGCCTGTCTTGGAGTGAGTTGAGCATTACTCTAGGTTTTGATCATGATTGCATACTAGATGAAGAGGATGCTCTAGCAGATTTTAATCTTGCTGTCTTTTGAAAATCAATTTCTGTGTCCAATGACTGGTCTAATCCTAAACCTAAGCAAATTCATAATCCAACCTTGCGGTTTATGTTCTTTTGGATTGCAATCACTCTCTTCCCTAGGACTGATTTACAGAGAGTAGGTCTTAAAGAGATGCAAATCATGTATGCCATGGTTAATAAAATCAAGTTTGCCCCTGTTAAGATACTAGTACACTTTTGGGAGAACTCTGTTGTTCAAGGAACACCCATAGGCTTTACTTCATTCATAACTAGAATTGCTGAAACCTTGGGTTTGCTTGAGGGGAATGAATTTGAGTATATCCCTACGGAGAAACCGATTATTCTTGAAGATATGTTTATACGAGTTGGTCTAATCAAAAGAGATCCAAGAGGTGCACTTAAGATGACTTATGGGACTGATACATTCAAGTCTCTCTCCCCAATGAGAGGCTTTGGTTGTATAATATCCCATCACTAACCATGGATAGAAGGGGAAGACCTTGTCCTGTTGCAGGGACGGACAGAATGACGAGAGCATGAGCCCGGGCTGCTCAGGAGCAAGCTGGCGCCTCTCATGCTGAACACAATGAGGAGGAGGAAGTGAGCTCTTCCCACATGGGAGCACCTCCTCACTCCAGGACACCTTCCTAGGCACACACCCCTCGCCCTCGTAGACGGAGGCGTCAGCCGCCGTCCGAGATCGAAGTGCTCACCCAGGAGGTGGAGAACATCCACATCGAGCAGCAGGCCACGTTGCAAATCATGCAACAGAACTTGGACATGGTCCAAGGCATCCATACGGAGGAAGAGCACCGCTGGGACCAGTGGAACGCATGGTTTCCACCACAGTGAGCAAGAGACAAGCTTGGGGGAGATCCTCTCCCCCACTAAGGTAAGTTCATCCAAGGTATGTTTCCAATCCCCCTCATTTAATTCTCGTCTTATTGCACTTTAGTATTACTTTCTCGCATATATAAAAAAAAATCTGAAAATTTAAAAATCTAAAAATATTTACTTGCTTTATTTTCCTTTTGTACATATGCTTCATGTGTGCTAGTCTTCCTATGGAAATGATGATGAAATTGCTAGTTAATGTTTCTCTAGTGCTTGTTTACAACTTAGCACTTCTCTAAGTCTGGATTACTTGGCACTTTTAACCATCATGAACTTGATCACTTAGTGGGTTGCAAGTGCTAAAACAAAGTCTAAGTTGTTGTGAGATATGAGATAGTTAAGATAAGAGCTCTATTCTATCGTTCTAAGCACGCATGATTGCCAGAGATTTCTTTTGAAAAATGAATGAAAAACTTAATTGTTCCTCAATGGTGTTGAATTTCCTACCACGGTCATATATACTTGACTTATCCAAGAGCCTTCTACATAAGCTACTTGCTTGCATTGAGTTTGGTTAAGACTTGTAGAACCTGTGTTAGAGGTTTGTCATGGTCCTAAGATCAAGATCCACATACCACCAAATATGCTGCTTCTAATCCGGAAGTACGCAACAATGCTACTCCTACCCTGGGTGTACGCATCTTACCTCCATCATTATGCTACTCCTACCCTGGGAGTACGCACCCTACCATCATCATTATGCTACTCCTACCCTGGGAGCACGCATCATCATCCATACCACCATTCTTGTGCTGCTTCTACACTAAAAGTACGCATATTTACCATTTCCATCATATAGGTTGCTCCATGCTCCAAAGTTAGAAATTCTCTCTCAGTGATCATTTGTTAGGTGAGACACATCCCAAAATGGCTAGGCATCTATTGAGATAGATCCAAAAAAAACTGAGAAGAAAGAGCTAGCCTTGTCTCAATAGAAGTAGAAAGAGAGATAGCATCAAATGAAAGAGCAAACTCATCCACCATACATCCACCTTTCTCTCATTACCTTACCATCCATTACATTCATTCACTCCATCCCTATCATTTTACATCTTGATCTGGGGGTATGATGAGTCTCTTCTGTGGTCCAAGATCTTGTTCTTTCTTAACTAAGACAACATATACATTGCAAGTATGCTATTCCTTGACATACCTACTTAAGCTCCACATAAAGCCTTATTAGAGGTAGGATGTTTTTGAAAGGCAAAGACATGATGTGCCTTAGTGAGGATTCATACACCACTTGAGTGACTTGAGAGAAACCATTTGAGGAACATTAAGACTTCGTTGAAAAACTTATCAAAAACCTACGGCATGAAACTTGCTAAAAGAATGAGAAAAGTAGATGCTCTAGTCAAAACCGTTCGTCTTCCAACATCCCAAGACCGAGTTAATGCCATAAGCCCCATGAGTGCTAGAGTAATATGGGTGTGTTAACATTGCTAAATTTTCCATTCAAGGAGAAATTCTTTGTTGTGCACTTAGAACTATTGAGATGTTAACTTAGTAATAATACATAATCCAATCGAACCAAGTTTTGATCGTTTGCTCGGGACGAGCAAAGGTTAAGCTTGGGGGATCTTGTTGACGGGAATTAAGACCAGTTTTGGTACACCCAAGAACTCGTCAACAGTCCTCGATAAAGGGAAGATAAGCATCACATGAGCATATTTATCACTAATAAAGTTCCACTTGTACTCTTAGCTTGTGAAATGCAGGAAAGCTGGAAATAGGCCCTGTGAGACCGAAACCCAGGTCTACCGACCTGATTCTAGTCTCACTAGGATCTGACCACCAAGTAGGGTCCCTGATATGCTACAGGAAGACCTGATCCTGGGTCCAAATGTACCACAACTCAACATTCCAATCAATTGGTACACTGGACCAAGGATCCACATAGAAGCAAGCAAGATATCAAGTGAACCCAACTTCGGACAAGACTACACGTGACAAGTTAGGACAGCACCAGGAAGCTGCCAGGTGGGCTAGGGACCCCAGGTCCAGGTCGGTCGACCTGGCCTAGGTGGCCTGACACCTTGGCACTGCTCCCACGGCCACCTGGACCTTCTAGAAGGGGAGTGGGACCCACAGGTCAGCCAACCCCTGGTCGGCCGACCTGCAAGTGGCCCCCATCCGTGGAAGGGGGAGACCCCAAGCCATATGTCGGGGCTCATGCCTTCGTCCCTCTCTCGTCGGGGCAGATGTGCAGTGGTGACTCTGCGAGCTTCTCAATGAACATGATAAAGTTCGCGTAGTGCAGTGCCAGCGCCGCAACGCCCAAGGTCGACTTTGGCTGGCGCGTCACCGCGACACGCGAGGAGGCGTCGAACAACAGGAGATTAGCCGCGCGTGTTGGTGGCGTGGATCCACCCGTCCTTCCCGCCCGGAGACATGTTAGTGCCCATGGCGACGCCAATGAGGTGCTTGCCGTCCGTCCCAACCACCTCTGCTCCCTCAAGCTCTTGCCACCTGCTGCCCTCCTGGACGATGCCTCCTCGTCGGAGAGGCGCATTGCGTCGTCGAAGGTCCGCGCCAATAGCGACGTCGTGCGAAGCCGCTCCACCTCCTGCCTCTTCCTCACCACACGGCGCACGCACTCGGCCCGACTACTGGTCGCCGCCGCCGCCGCGCATTTGGCGCCGTTGCGGGCGCGTTGGTGCTGCTTGAGCTCGGCGAGCACGTTGAGCTCGTGGCAAAGGTGCGCGGTGGCAGCAACCAGGCGCTGCATCTTGCACGCTTTGTGGTCCATCTTGTTGTCCATGGCGGAGCAGCGGGTTGGTGTAGTGCATGGAGAGTCGGACGACAGCGCAGGCGAAGTCGCAACACGCAGACGCCATCTCGGTGAGCGTGAGGGACAGGAGGGCGGCATCGTCGTTAGCCATGACGCTCACCCGATAAGTGTTCGATGAAATGGCAAGACAATGTTTCGGGGGTAATGTTACCACGTTCTCAGTCCAACGTCACCTTAGAGCAACCACAATGTAGTGTAAAAGCAGTCCATAGGAGATAAAATAATCCTTTCAGCTAGCTGAGCACATTGCGGAGGTAATCCATATGATAGTCCATAGCATCAGGTGTCCATAGCCTTATGGACAGCCCATAAGAATAAAAAAATTATTTTTTCTCCCTCCTCCACCCCTCTCTCCTCCCTCCCTCTCGCTGTAGTCTGCATGCTCCAAGCGCCCCCAGTGAGGTAGCCATGGGAGGTCCTCCGCGTGCCTAGACTAGGCTGCTGCCACGGCCATTCGCGCACCGCAGCAAGGCCACCGCCGGCGAGGTCGTCGTCCCAGGCATCCTCGTGCCTAGCGAAGCTGCTGCCGGCAAGATCGCCGTCCTGGGCATCCATGCGCTGATGTGTCGTTGCGGCCGGCGAGACATGCAGCTCGCGAGGCCCCTGCCCCGGCTGTGGAGGTCGCGGCCCCAGCCATGCATGCGGCCATCTATCTTTAGCGAGACAGCATCCATTGCGCAGCCAAAGATCTGGGGACCGAGAAGGGGATCGGGTAGAGAGAGCAGGGTCCGGCGGAAGGGACGACAGTTTTTTTACTATTTTTAATACCAAGTGGAACCCACCTTATGGACTCCACACATTGTAGCAAAATACATAACTATGGTCAACTGACATCGGACCCACTCTTATGGACTACTTTGTCCATATACATTGGCCTTGCTCTTACTCTCGTGCACAAACAATCAAACACATTCTGGAGACGGCCTGGATGATCAGGGCCACGACATCAAACATAGAGGGGTGGTCCAAAATCACTAGGTTGTGGCTGGCCATGGCCTGGATCCTAGGTCGTGCTAACCTGGGCCACCATTCCTAACATGCTCTAAACATTTTAGCCAACAAAACATATAGCCATGGAAGTGAAGTCGCTAAAATTAGCTTTGTCTGAAGGACATTGGCTCTATAACAACAAATAAAGCATGAAGTTGCGAAACACATTGTTTGGTGAAGAGACAGATAGTTAGGCTGATCTATTTAAATCCAAGATTAAATCATATAAAAATTATGAGGAGCGACAAAAAGACCATGCCGATGAAAAAAAAGGGCAAAAACAACACACAAAGAGTGACGATAGAATCACCGCCGCAAGAAACACAATACCACCTATCCCCATAAGCATCGATCGCTAAAGAATATTTGTAGGTCACATAAAGTGATATAAACTAGGAGAAGTAGAACAACATCTTCAAATATCATCAACACCGATCGAAGAACCAAGGTTTTTAACCAAACTTCTAAAGAGTAAGGGGTTTCCACAAAAATGCTTGTAATGAGGTGTGTGCCACCAAAGATGATGTCATCATCGTTGGCCACATCCAAGGTCCTAGCGGGGCCTTAGCCTGACAATATAATATTATATATAGGTTTAAGGCCATACGTACATTAACTTACTTATTTTGCATTTGTTATACACTCAAACTGTGGAAAAAAAGATAGCAAGATGAAACCATAACTAGATCTCTGCATTCATAGAAGGGTGGGTTGTCAAGTCATATTAAGACAGCTTTTCCTTCTACTCATCCATCATCAGTGGAGGGTTCATAGGTGGTGGAACCCACGGCTCGAAACTCTCGCATGGTTTGGTTATCCTTACCCATTGAGAAGATGGCGAAAAACTCCATGTCAAACTTATGACTTATGAGGCTCATCGATCCACTAAAATAAAATAGCACATCTCATATTTCTATGAAAGTTAATAACCGTTAATAGTATATGATGACAGGACATTCAAACGGCGACAAAGAATTACTTATGAATGTATATGTACATAATATTTTTTAAAAAGGAGTTATTTATAACCCGGCTTCTAAGAAAGCCAACGCAGCTCTTTTTCAATTGCATGTTGGTGGAGTATTCGGGTAGTTTTGCCAAACTCGGTCGACATCTTCCACATTCGGAAGAATTAAAATCTCAGCTTCCTCGCACTTCTTCATGGAAATAGTAATAACAATGTGTTGGGCAATTTGGACCTCGCGAAATGACAAAATTTTTCAAGGCTTCGACAATTCAATTCAGAGATGCAAGGCGATCTTCAAGAAAGAATTTGTTCAGATTATCCTAAGAGCAAAGAAGAACCTTCAACCCTTATTGGTTTCATGGCTAGAAGCATATGTGTAATTTCTCTTATATTTTTTGTTTCCTTTTTTGTTTTCGATTCTTCTACATGGAGCTTGTAACTTTTTTCAAAAAAGCTTTTAATAAAATCCAAAAGGGCGTTTGTCCCTCCCGTTCCCTCAAAAAAAAAAGTTTTTACAGTAATCCTGCTGGGGACATCAGCTTACAAATGAAAGTAGAAAGTAAACACCCTACCAAAACCTTAGAAAGGACGAACGTAAAGTACTCAACACCGCCAAACTATAACTCTATTACATCAGTAGAAGAAAATTTGCTTGGGGTGAAGGTCTTCATCCATTCCGAAATCGCCGTCTTTACTTGCATCACGCTCCTCCTGTCTCCTTCTTTAAGCTGAACCACCCATCGCTGCATAAGAGATATTGCCAAATACTAATCCGTTCTAAATTGTAGTTCATTTGACTTTTTTGACCACAACTTTGACCACTCGTCTTATTCAAAAAATTATGTCCAATATCATTTCTTTTGTTGTGGCTTGCTTTACTAACATAAGACCTTCAAAAATGACTTAAATTTAACCATATTTGCACTAATTTTTTAATAAGACGAGTGGTCAAAGTTGGGGTCCAAAAAGTCAAACGAACTACAATTTGGAACGGAGGGAGTACAAAACATCGCCGACGACCGTGGATTTTTTTTCAATCGCCATTTTGTTCCGAGTAATCCACAATGCCCAAGCAAAACACCCAAAAATGAACATTAGCAATTTTGACGGCAATGGCCCCTTGTCGTTGATCCACGGACTCACCCGACCGTCCAACGACCTCGGCATAACCCCAAAATTCCAAATATTGTGCAAAACACTCCAAACATACTTGGCCATGACACAAGAGAACAGTAAATGGTCTACATATTCTAGTCCATCCCCTAGACAGCATCCTCCTCCACCTTTCCATCCCCATTTTAGCAAGGATTGCGCCACCTGCAACTTGTTGTTGAATACTTGCCACAAAAAGAACTTAATCTTTTGGGGAAGTTTACACTTCCAAATGCATCCAGCCACCTTACTTGCTACCCCCCATCTAAAACAAATTTGTACAAAGACTTGGTGGTAAACTGTTTGGATTTATCTAAAGCCCACAATACTTTATCCTTGTCATCAGAAAATTGGCATTTTGATAATTCCTCTTTCAGTTCCAGCCATCTCCCATACTCCCTATCAGATAAGGATCGTTTAAAATCCACAAACCAATTCAACTCCACCCAACAATCAGCCACAAAGAAATATGGCTCCCTAGCCATCACATATAAGTCCATATATGCAATTTTAGGAGGCACCCTGTTAATCCAACAATCATGCCAGAACCTGCACATACTACCATTACCAACTATATACACAGCCCCCCACTGAAAAAGGTGCTTTATCTTGTGAAGCTCCTGCCAAAATAGTGAGCTCCCCAAGATTTTAGACCCAAAGAAGTTCACATCTTTCATATACTTGGCTTTTAAAATTTTGAACCAAAGAGTATCAGGTTCTTGATGGATTTTCCAAATCCATTTAACCAGAAGACAATCATTAATAGTCCTTGTATTGATCACACCCATCCCCCCTTGTTCCGTAGATTTACAAACCATTTCAAACCTAGCCATATGATATCTAGATCTGTCATTAGCCCCTTGCCATAAAAACCTAGACCTCACCCCATCCATCATCTCATGGACCCCTCCTTTAAGGTTATAGAAACCCATGCAATATGTGGGAATGCTGCTAAGGCATCAGTTTGTTAAGATTTGTCTGCCGCCTAAAGACATATGTTTCCCTTTCTAGGGATCCAGTTTTTTTTTCGCATTTTGTCAATCATATAAGCAAAAACCCTCCATATTCAAATGTTTGTCACTTATTGAGATCCTTAAGTATTTTAAGGGCAGATCCCCTAGGACACAGTTCAATTTATTAGCCATCTCCTACCCTTCCTCCTGAGTCACACCAAACGTGTAAACATTACTCTTATGAAAATTAATCTTTAGGCCAGACATCCATTCAAAAGCATACAAAATAAGCTTGAGGTTTCTAATGGACTCATCTGACCCATCTATCATCAAGACTGTGTCATCAACATAGTGAATATGAGACACCCCTCCTAGGATCAAATGATCTAGAACCCTAACAATATGCCCCTGCTGCACAGCTTTTTCCATCATGACAGCTAGAGCATCAGCTACCAGGTCAAAAAGCAAGGGGGAAAGAGGATCTCCTTGCCTCAAACCTCTGTAGGTTTTGAAATATTTACTCCTTTCCCCATTTACATTCACACAGACTCAATCTCTGGTGGTCACTCCCATAATAATTTTCTCGAACATACAGGAGAGTTGTATATCATTGTATTAATCATTGTATTAATAAAAGAAAAATGAGTATACATAGACCCAAACACACACACTCCACACCTTCCCTATACATACACAATAATCACGCCATGTGTAATAGGTATGTGCAACAATCGTTTTTTTTTGACAAGGAAACACTTTCATAAATTAACAGCAAGAAGCTGTTAGGACCATTACAGAGTTAATGGTTACATCATTGAGTGCCATAAGCAATGGACACCCTAAAACATGCTCAGGATTAGTACAAACACCTGAGAATTCAAGCTGATTCATATTTAAAACACTAAGAGCCTGTCTTGCCAGAGAGTCAGCCATCATGTTCTGATCTCTTTTAATCTTGCAGATTGTAGAGCATGTACCAGCAATAGCAGAGCTAATGATTTGGGTATATGGCTTGGTTCTCCAGTCCGGTGGGCTGGTAAGATCATTGCCATTGAGGAAGTGTACCAGCTGCTGGTTGTCACTTAGCAGGTGAGAGTTGTGGTGATCCAAATGGTTTAGCAGGGAGGCTGCTAAGGCTAGAGCTGCAGATTCTGCCATAAGGACTGAGGAAGAGTTATGCATTCCTGCCTTGATGAAGAAACTTAGCGGTGTTGGCATGTCTGTGTTGACAATGAAGATTCCAATCCCAGCATTCCTTGGTACAGAGGTAGCAAGGTCCGGCTGTGTGGATGTATCAGAGTAGCACCTGGTGCGATTGAGCAGAGTTGGGAGAGGAACTAGAAGCCTGTCCACCGGCTGAGAGGGTAGGTGATCATTCGCTCCCATGCCTAGGTGAGTAGGCTGCTGCTGGTGTCGTCGATGGATACCTGCATTGATAGTTGATTTACCTTGGTTGGTCAGTTGAGATGCAGGTTGGGCATCAGGTTGATCAGAGTTGGAAACTGATGCTGAAATATTGGTTGTCTGATCGTAGGAAGATGTCGCAGGTTGTGGCCTTTGCTCTGCGTGTTGCTGCTGAGAGAGCCTTTGTATACCTGCAAAGGAAGAGAGGGTACCTGCTTGGCAGGGAATGTAATCGACAGCTGTTGTAGTGGCTTGCTGACCATATGAAGTTGCATGATGCTCCCGTAGTGCTTGTAGATGATTATTCATGTGTGCCCTTGCTGCTTGATGAACTTGGACAGCAGTCCATGTTCTTCTTTGAAACCTGTTATCGTTTCTGGCCTTCCAAATGTACCAGAGAAGGAATAAAGTCCTGAAAAGGGTTTCTTCAAAAGGGTCAGGTGTTATAAGAAAAGGAAGTGTCATTTGAATGCCATCAAGCTCATCAGGAATATTATTTGTTTGAACCAGAGGGGTGGCTAAGGACCAAACCTCAGCTGAAAGGTTACACTTGAAGAACAGGTGTTGATCATTTTTAGTGGCTCCACAATAAGAACAATTCTGATTTATGTGGACATGAGAACCTACCTGCCCTTTCCGCAATGGCAACAGCTCTTCTAATGAGCCTCCAGGCAAAGTTTTAAGGAGAGGGGAATGATCTTACTCTTCCAAGTCTTCCGAAGAATTTTGTTGGCATCGTCACTTATGCTTCGGAACCATCGGTGGGAAGTTGGTGCACTGCTGATCGAGACAAGTAATGATAAACCGATTTAGTAGAACATATTCCATTCTTTGCTGGAGTCCACCCGAGGATATCATCACAGTTAGAATTAACAACAGAGGTAGCTTGGATAGCATTAACAGCCCCCGTAGAGAAAGTGGTGGAAAGAAGATTTTGGTTCCAATGACAGGTACCAGTGATCCAAAAGATCGAAAACTTTGGCAGGCAACGGATTGTTAACAACAGGATCAAGGAGGTGATCATGGATCTGGTTCCAAATAGGAGCCCAGGGCGTAGACCAAATGGAAGAGTTGCCCCCATGGATCTGATAGATGGAATTGGAAATGAGGTGATCCTTAATTTGCATCACAGAGGACCAGTAGACTGATCTGGGACCCCTGGCTGGCGCATTCCAGAAGGAATCATGAGGATAGTATTTGGCCTTGAGAATGGCAGAAAGAAAGGGATTTTTGTTGGTGGCTATGTTCCAAGCAGAATGGATGATTAGGCTTTTGTTGACCATTTCCATGTCTCTAATACCAAGGCCACCTTGCTCCACAGGCTTGCAAATATCTTCCCAAGAGCGATAAGCAATGGCGTTTGTGTCCTGTTCTTCCTCCACCAAAACCTTTTAATGATGGAGTTAATTTTCTCGATAAAAGTTTTAGAGAAGAGAATAATTGACATATAATAAATAGGGATAGAGGAAAGAAGAGACTTGATGTACTGTAACCTGCCAGCATGGTTGGCTTTGAGAGAACCAAATTTAGCAAAAAAATTGTTGAAAATGAAGTTATAAGCTCGGTTCTTATCTTTGTGGCTAAAAATCATGGGGTGGCCTAGATGCATAGTGTTGGGCTGAAGATCCGGAACAGGAAAAACTTGTTTAATTTGATTCTTGACATGCATAGGAACATTTTTACTGAAGTAAATAGAGGACTTATTAAGATTAGGAGTCGACCCGGCGAAGGCGAGAAAATCATAGAAAATGTTCTTTAGCTGTTGAGCCTCCTGTAAATTGGCCTTACCACAGAGAATAAGGTCATCTCGCAAATAAAAGGGAATGGATGGAGGGAGCATTGGTTCCAAGAGAAATTCCAGATAAGTTGCTATTGTGGAGAGCTTCTTGCAATCTTATAGAAAGTTCATTAATAGCAATCACAAACAGGTAAGGGGGCAGGGGACAACCTTGCCTTAAGCCTCTCTAAGAATTAAAATGACCAGAAGGCTCATCATTAACAAGTACCGCAAAAGTTGGGGAAGTAATACAAGCATTGATCAGATTAATGAAATTATTATTAAAGCCTAACCTTTGCGGAGCAGCCGAGATGAAACTCCATTCAAGCCTGTCAAAAGCCTTGGCTAAATCAATTTTGAGGAAAAAGGCTTGATCCTTCCAACTATTCAAGTTGAAGGAATGGATGATCTCCTGAGTGATGATGATGTTAGAGGAGATGTGCCTATGGGCAATGAAAGCAGATTGAGAGTGGCTAACATAGATGGGGAGGTGATGTTTGATCCTATTAGCCAAGGACTTAGTAATAACTTTATAAATGACATTGCATAAACTAATAGGCCGGTAGTCCTGAGGAGTAGTAGGATTAATCTTCTTAGGAATGAGAGAAATGAAAGTTTGATTAATCTCAGAGGGCATATGAGCATGAGTATAAAAATCTTTTACCACTTTGTAGATGTCTTCCTTCACCCAATGCCAAGAAGTTTTGTAGAAAGCAGCATTGAGCCCATCGGGACCTGGGGCTGCATTGTTTCTCATCTGTTTGATGATATCATGAACCTCATAGGCATCGATAGTTCAGGACGGACCGCGGACCGGTGCATCCATGCAAAATATGTCGGGATATAACTCTTTGTGACCTTAATTTCTTTCGCCTACTCCATCTTCAAAACGGTAACCTAAGATCCAATTAATTTCATGACAAACCTAGAACTTTATACCTGCAGCTTATATCCAATTAATTTCATGACAAATGTAGAACTTTTATATGAGCAAGTATACCGGCAAGCGAAAATGTTTTTAAAAAACACTTTAGAAAATGCTAACTCGGAGCTTAAATGTTTGGTAAAAACAATTTGGAGTTAGTAAGCTTGCATAGAGGATGGTGCCGTGGATATAGAGTTTCTACCGGAGACCTCGCCAGAGATTGCTCATTGTGCGCCGTTTTAATTAAAAATTCCGAGCTGCATGTTAACTTCCGGTGCTCACCGGAGTGGCACCAAAATTGTGCCAAAGCACTGCTAGGCACGTGGGAAAAATTAAAGTGATCACCGGATAGGCACGGGCGAAAAATTAAAGTGATCACCGGATACCTCGGGTGTGATCACCGGAGTGACCACCAGACAGTTAGTCCAGATTGGCTATAAACCTGCACCTTTCGCGCTAACATTCACCAGAAATGTCCGCTGTGCTATTGGACCCGAGGATTCTATCGAAGGTTGTTTTCGGGGTCTGGCAGCCAGAGTTCACCAGAATTCCCAGGTGCCCTCATCGGAGACAGCCACTAGAGAGACTGACTGGGGAAATGGTTAGTTTTCTAGGCAGTGGGGACCCTGGTGTACTCACAGAAAGTACATCAAATGCATAACGGCTGGCTCTCTTGGGTTGGCGACAAATAAAGGAGGACAGGAGGTGGCTAGCCATCTTTTTCTAACAAATGTCTGCAAGCTTCTTGCATCCGCACTGTTTACATGGAAACTAAAAAAAAAAAAAAAATGTTATGTCTGCATATTAACAAACTAAGACAAAATCCTGAACTGTTGACTTACAATTGTGAAATTTAACCTATAGCAGTAGTATTTTACTTCTGAGGAACACCATAGGCAAAGTAAAGACATGCTATTTCTTTTTTTTTTTTATCTAACATAGTACGAACTGCTTGGGTTTATGGCCATTTCCTCAACTTTTTCTGGGTATTCTGTACTTTGTTCTATTCCGAAGCTGTTCATCGATTGTCCACCGAGAAAGCTCTCCAACTCAGTGTCACGTTGTATCCAAGGATGCTTCGAGAGTTTCCTTAATCTGCCAAGCTCATCAGATACCTCTTTCATTGAGGGCCTGTTGTCACCACACATATCCAAACAGTGCTTCGCTAGCTCTGCAAGTCCTCTAAGCAACTCCATGTCCTCATTCCCTTTTATTTGATCGTCTAACATAGAATCAAGATTGTTCTCCTTCATAGCCAATAGAAAATTTGATGACAAACTTCTATGCAGCTCACTACTTTCAAGTTTCAATGGCATCTGCCCAGTGAGAACCTCCAAAAGGACAACACCAAAGCTATAAACATCACTCTTGTCTGTCAACCGGCATGTTTGCATATATTCAGGATCTAGATAACCACACGTCCCTTGAACCATGGTCACAAACTGGGCTTCATCAGTAGGTACTAGTATGGAGGCACCAAAATCTGATACTTCTGCCATATAATTCTCATCAAGAAGGATGTTAGAGCTTTTCACGTCACCATGTAGGATCGGTGGATTTGCATATGAGTGTAAAAAGGCAAGCCCATCAGCTGCCTCGTTGACAATCCTCAAGAGAGAACTGAAAGGGATACGCAATGTTCGATTCTTGCCATGTATAAGATCAAACAATGTCCCATTTGGGATGAACTCATACACTAGCATTGGGACTTCAACCTCAAGGCAACAACCCAATAGCTTAACAATGTTCTTGTGATTGATTTGGGAAAGAATCAACATTTCTTTACCAAACTCCTTCTTGTGCCTATCATCAATTAATGCACATCTTTTAATTGCCGCTGGAATGTTATCCCTCATTATTCCTTTATAAACAGTGCCATGTCCTCCATGCCCAAGAATTTGACTTTTTTCAAATTTATTTGTTGCTTGTTCTATTTCTGCTTCAGTAAATACTGTAAATGCAAGCCCCTGGTCTGATTTCATCTTCTCAAACAACAGGAGCCCTCCGTGTTGCTGAAAATACTGCTGCTTAATGTTTGTAAGTTTTCTTCTTTCAAATATTAGCCGTATGCAGAAGATGATAATAACAAGAAGAATGGAGCTAATGCAAACACCTGCACAGATTTTAATGAATGACAATGTTAAACTAACAAAGCATATTAGCATGAATCAAAGCATAATGAATTGATTGATTCATTATCATGAAATGGACTAAACTCAAGATGTCATGATATAATAGTTTTTCACATAATGGATTTACACCTGCCTCGGTTTCACTTCTAAATTGTCACCAATTTTATTACCTTTCAATGTTTTCTGAAGCACCCTAATGTATGCACATCATAATTTATACAAGTGTTCCTGCTTGCACAATGCTTCTTGTGCTGTTTTGTGGTACCTCATGGACTAACGATTTTTTAAAACTTCACCCATGGGCTAATTTGTTCTCCCTGCAGAGTGCTAATTAACTAGTATACCTATGTCCTGGCTGAACATGACTTAGATATAACACAATTTCCTTTTGCCAGTAGATAACTCATTCTTGTTTTGAGCATTGCTTTTGCAGGAAGTTGCAAGTTGGGTCATTTCACAAATAATGAAATCCAGGAGCAATTAAACTTCTAGCAGCTATTACCTATTATAAGGTGAATGTCTAGATTGCAGGAGTTTGTGTCCTTTGAAAGCTTTCTTCCTGGAGGACATGAACACAGGTAGTCTCCTTCTGTATTATGACAAGTGGCACCCTTAGGGCATTGGCTTGGGTTTTCCTTGCATTCGTTGACATCTGTGGTAAAAGAAAAAAAGAAAAATTACTTGGATCCAACAGTTGAGTCGTTAATGACATGTTTACTAACAAATATTAGCAACTACACATGACTTGAGCTGCAATGCTATATGGTTGTATTGTATCAATTAGAAAATCTAGTTAAACTTAAACATGGGCTACGATAGAGACATGGTTTTCTCTTCAAATCATGGCATAACAGGAAAAGAATGGAGTAGACCACAGGGAGAGGAATGGTTTACAATCTACCAGATTTCAAATAAGAAATACTATTATTGTTGGATTCAACAATTGAGTAAGTATGAACTGAAGATAAATTGTGCACACAAGAATAAACTCACCTGTGCATCCATAAGAGAGATAAGTATTCCCTTTGTACCCCTTGGGACAAGTGCATAGATAGCCAGGGCCATTGATTGAATCTACACACAGACTTTTTCTGTCACGGCATGCATAAGAAGGCAAGCTTCTAGCCACATCGCATGTTACATTACCAATTGCCCAGTCCAGAACCAGTGGCTGGTGTCCCTTATAGGTCTCATTAAACTTCATAGTGGTTATATACTCACTGCTGAAATTGAAAGTCTCTGATTCCACCAGTGCAGCATAGCTACATGGATTAAACTGCGAACTATTTGAATCATCGTACACACTATAAAATCGGACATTATACCGGGTTAAGCCCTTTGGTATTGCATTTTGGCAGCAGCCTACACCTAAGCACGAACCATTTGTTAGTGCCCTTGGGCTATCGCACACCGATGCGCATGCAGTCGTGTATCCTGTCTTGTTGTTTTTATTGTAGATATATGCGAGTGTGTTGCAGCCAATGACTATGAACCTGTTGTCCATATTAGAGAACCGATATGGCCATACTGAGAAGTCAAGCCACCACCCATTTTCTTCCATTTTTGTTGTGGTACGATTGTAGCAATATGTTGACATTTTGTTTAATGCCCGAGTTTTGCCATCAGATACTGAGATATTTAGAACTTCCACATTAATGATGAAAGGCTTCTCAATTCCACTGGCTGTTGTGTTACAATTGATTTCAAAGCCTTTATCTAGTGCACAGTCTTTACCAATGCCAAATGGATAGGGAATTTCAACATCTCCACAACGTGCCTGGCAACCGGGCGCAGGCTGAGCTGATGTAGATGCAAGGTACAACATGACTGCAACTCCAAGGAGCAGCAATGATGCCATAGTGACGGGGTCTTCAAAAATGGTGTTGCAACAGTACGTCTCTTGTGTACTAAAGGAAAGAAAAATAGTGAGCCAACTGAATTTCTTGTTTAATTATCTATTATCTACAAAAGGTCTGAGCTATACACTAGTTTATATCTTATTATCCTATAGAAACAAACCTGAAAACAAAAGAAAAGAAAAGAAACAGTGATAGCAGGCATGTAGTTGGGGAAATGAAAAGCTTTGAACAGTTTGAGCTAATTAATTTGAATGCTTGCTACAATAAAAAAACATGGCCTTCATTATTCATGCCTTTCTGTATGTCATGGCTAGAGTTACTCAAACTTCCAACCCTTCTGATTGTTGGTTGTGGTTGTGGACATGGTTCTCCCCTACAATAATAATGTCAGCTTGGCTAATAGCCAAGACTACTCAACAAATCTTACGTGAAAGAGAGAGAAAAATAGAAGAGAGAATGAGTTGGTGACTCTAAGCTGCTCATGCGCTCCACACCGCGGGGACCCACTTGGAATCAATGCAGGCGACGCAGACTTCCTTTTGGCCATTGGACGTGAAGAGAGGAAGAGAGAGACTATACAAAGGTAAATTATTAGTGGATCCCCTTACAACTAAAATATATTTTTGAAATCTGCAAAGAGTGCTGATTATTGTATGGCTTGTCTATAAAATAGTACTACGTATATGGCATGGCTTGTCTATTAGCCAAGCTTATTGCCCTTGCTCTTACTAAGTGGGAGGAAAAGTGAAACCAGAAAGCTACCTAAGAAATACAGAAACTGAGAAAGAAATTAAGAAAACTAGTGGTGAAATTAAGGTCAAACAAGGTTCTGCACCCATTCCTGGATGAGAGGGAATATTTCTTCTCCGCACGCCAAAGGAGCGAAGTGAGCTCATGCTTGAAAATTGTCTTACAGCCTTGAACTGTTGCCAGGTAGTTTTTGAAGATCCTGTTGTTTCTACTCGTCCAGATAGCCGAGCACATTAGAATTATGATTTCCATGAATAATATCTTAGGAATTCCATGTTTTGTAAAGATTTATGAGCCCCGGGCAAGCAGAAGCAAACACAGCTGTAATTGGGAAGCTTTCTCGTGTACTTAGTCTGTGTTTCAGTATAAGCCAAAAGAAATTTTTGTGCTTGTTTTGGCAAGAACGTTCCCAAAGCCACCTTAAAACTAGGTGGGAGGCCATGTGTCCACTTGGTTGTTTGTCAGACTATCTTGATGAGACATTGTTAGATTCCAAGTAGAGGGCATGGGTCTACTTAGTTTTTTCTTCTGACAGAGTATAGACTATAGAGAACTGGACAGCAACCCACCTAAGAAAAAAAGTATCATTCTAAACTTCTAAATTTGAAGCCTTAGCAGCAGAAACTCAAAATACTTTGAAGTACATTACAATTTACCCACTCATTCGTAAGCGCCAAGCTTACCACAGAGGAGAACAAAAATACAAGAAACAAAGAAGAACAGCTGAAACAAGGAATACTGTTCAAAGCTTGAGACATGGGAAAGGTTGTGTCTCAAACAAAAGGTCTGAAGCTGAAGAACTGGAACAGAGCATGAACAGCTAGCAGTCTCGTGGTGTATATGCTTGTAAATCTGTACAACCTGAGACTAAGGGAGACAGGGGAAGAGTGAAATCAAGAACCCGAGCCGTGAGCGGATCGGAGTACCTTGGCCGAAGTGATGATGCCGCTTCTTCTTTGCCGCCCGCCGTCTGTCCCTTCTCCAGGTACCAGGTTCCAACGAAGGCAGGGAAGAGGCACTTGCAATGGCAGCGCGCCACCCAGCCACGCAGCCCACAAACTCACGGGGTAGGACCGTAGGAGACGAGCAGCAAACACTACGAACAACAACTTCGCGCGAACTGAGCGTAGCTCAGTTGGTAACGCTGAGCGTTACCGGCCTGGGGACGGGGGTTCGATCCCCAGGTCTCGCACCGCCTGCCGAGCAGGCTAAATAAATTTCCGGAGATGGCCTGGACGTCCATGGAGCTACAAGAGGACGGCGTGCTCGTCACCCGCGGAGTTCAGACTTCGTGGCAAAATATAGGGCGTTTACGTGTATGGGTTGTAGATCTAGTTTGCGTCCGTAGAGTGCGTGTGTGAGGCGTGTGTGTGGTGGTGTGAGTTCGGATGTAAGCTCAGATACTACACTTGTACGCAGAACAGGCCGGTCAAAAAAAAAAAAAACAACAACTTCGCTGTTTTGAAATTAATGTGGCTGAACTGTAGTGCATGCTGGGTGCGGTGCAGGCAGCCAGGCAGCTATCAGGAAAAAAAGAGAGAGAGAGAGAGGCAATCAGGAAAAAAGAGAGATAAAGAGAGGAGTTAATGCCACCATCCACACGCAGGGAAGGTGCGCGTTCATTCCATGTGCAGCTGCTGGCTCCGGCTGCAGCCATTTTTGACCGATTGGTGCAACGTGAAGACCGAGCCGGCTCAGTGTTGCTGTGCTGTGCCCAGTCCCAATGCTGTGCTGCGGAGACTTAGGCCTTGTTTAGATCCCAAAATTTCTGCAAATTTATTTATCTTAGTCTGTATTAATCACATCAAAATGTCAAGAATCGTAGATCTTAAATGTAGATGAAATCAAAAACTAATTGCACAGTTTTATTGTACATTGCGAGACGAGCATTTAGAGTATAATTAATCGATATTTGAATGATTTTTTTCTTGGCTAAAAAAAAAGGCTGTTTACGGTGTTCGGGAACGCGAGCGGCGCCGATTCGGGATGGATCTAAACGAGGCCTAATAGGAGGCCAAACCAAGAAGTCTTCTCTTTTTCACATTTGATGGACATGAGGGAAAAAAGGCAGTCTCCGACATCTGACTGCTGTTTTTTTAGAAAGAAGCGCCTGACTGCTGTTAAACGTGACAAAAATTCATGTGACCAGCTTCAATAGGCTTCCAGCCTAAAGGCGCCATACTCCCTCTGTGCCTAAGTGTCATTCTTACTTTCCGACAAATAACTATCGACAATTATATATTAAAATATTTAAATATTTATGTTAAATAATTAGTATCATCAAAAAGATCTTTACGTTTAGTTTTTTAACAAATTTATTTGAAGATAAAAATGTTACACATATTTTCTACAAATTGAGTCAAATTTATGGTACGGAAACTCACGGTGACACTTATTTAGAGACGGAGGGAGTAGATGCAATGAGTCTCCTGTCTTGGAATTTGCCAGGGTTCGAGCAGGATCCTTGGTAGTTTCAAAATGGCGCACCTTGCTCGTCTCATTATTGTATCTACAAACGCGCAGCCGCGCAGGTAATATCCATTTGCGAAATCAGAAATTCAAAGGTAACATGCACTGCTTTAATAAACCATTTTAATGTTCAC
>JAENPR010002046.1:0-83494 GCA_018135685.1 Themeda triandra | reverse complement strand
GAAGAGCATCTAGTGGATTGCGCGCATGTCGTTGAGTACCTCGCTTGAGAGTGGTGTCTTGCGGTGCCTTGCGGGCGAGCCTTGAGGAGCTAGTGACTTGAGGTCACAGGAACCATCTAGGTGTTGGTCGACACGGCGGTGGCGTGGCGGTGCCCAAGTGAACTTAGGGTGAACAAAAACAATTGTGTTCATCCTTGTCTCCGGGTGATTGGTTGTCATCGATTGTGTTGCGGAGGTGTGATCGATTGCTCATTCTCTTGGTGATTGGCAACCTCGACTCGCAGCGTCGGTATAACAAGTCTCATCCTCTCTTGTATTACTTTGATTACATTCTTGCAAAGTAGAATTGCTTGCGTGGTCGGTCGGGAACCACATCTTGTGTAGACTAAATCCCGTGGGTAGAATTGCTTGTGTGGTCGGTGGGAACCACTTCTTGTGTAGACTAAATCCCGTGGGTGAACTCTTGATCACTAGTGGTAGCTTTTGTGTGTACTAGTGATCACCTACTAGAATTGCTTGGATAGGAGGCTTGCAACATCTAGTAGGCTAAGCATAACTTGCTTTCGGCCGTTTGTGTATCTAACGAAGTTTGCTTAGTGAGTTTGTAGAAAATTTTATAGGCTATTCACCCCCCTCTAGCCATCTAGGACCTTACAAGTGGTATCGGAGCCGAGGTCACCGTTTTAGTGCAAGGCTTAACATCCTACGGTGTTAAGATGGCTCAAATTGTGTTCAACCATGTTGGGGGCAAACCGCCTATGTTTGATGGAGTTAGTTCATTTGACCATTGGAAGAGAAGATGATCATGTATCTTGGTTCGATACAAGAGAGAGTGTTGCAAGTTACATTGCATGATTATGCCATACTTGATAATGATCATCTCACCGATGAAGACAAAGCCAACATCACATGCAATAGGATGGCTCTCGACACCCTATGCAATGGCATTGATACAAGGTGTTTGGGGAATCAAGGATTTGGAGCTTGCAAGTGAAGTGTGGACTAGGTTGGGTGAGACCTATGAGGGCACCAAGGTTGTGAAGAGTGCCAAGCTATATGGACTCAAGAGTGAGTTCGAGAACTTCAAGAAGAAGGAGGATGAAACAATCATTGAAATGTTTCATCGTCTACAAGTGATTGTGAATGATCTCAAGAGTTTGGGGCACAAGACAAAAGATGAAGACTTTTGTCACAAGTTCTTGATTTGCTTGCCGAAGAGTTTCAAGATGTTGAAGCTAATGCTACAAAGAGATGGGCTTGAGAATAAGAAGCCAAATGATTTGCTTGAGTGAAGTCTTGACATATGACAAGTTTGATCAAGATGATGAGAAGGTGGAGGAAGAGAAGAAGAAGAAGGCTGTGGCATTCCAAGCCACATCCTCCAGGAGCAAAGCACCAATCTTTGAAGAAGAAGAAAACAATGAGGAAGATTGTGACTTTGAGATTGATGATGAGGCACTTGCTCTTGTAGTGAAGAAGATGGGACACATGTTCATCAAGAGAAGAGGCTTCAAGAGGAACAACTTCAAGAAGCAAGAGTAACCAAGAAAGTGCTTCAATTGTGATAGCAGAGCATCTACAAGCCGAATGCCCATATGAAAGAAGAAGAACTACAACAAGGGCAAGTTTGAGAAGAAGAAGCATGAGGCCAAGATGACACTCAAGAAGGGCAAGAATGGTGCATTTGGTCACTTGGGAAAGTGACAATGATGACGAAGATGAAGATTCAAGCAACAAGGCTATGGCTTCCATCGCCATCAACAAGAAGTCTTCATTATTCTCTACATCACCATCATGCTTCATGGCCAAGGAAACAAAGGTACAATATGATGATAGTGATGATAGTGAGATGGAATATGCTCACGATGTTGATAATGTTGATGATGATGATGAACAGAGCTAAGGATCAATTATATGACTTGATGCAAGAAACTAGAGATATAGCTATTGCCAAGGAAAAGGAGTGCAAGAAGCTTTCAATGAAAGTAGAAATACTTGAGAAAGCCTAGGCGAGCTTATGACCACTCATGAGAGTCTAGTGGTAGACCATGAGAAGCTTGGTGATGCTCATTCTAAGCTTAAAGAAGCTCACTCACTTCTACTTGAGCAACAAGCAAAGAAAGTGGTTATTGCATCATGTGATATAGGTCTTACTTGTGACATCATTGATGAGTCATTTTATCAACCTATCATCATGACAAATGCTAACCCTTCTTGTAGCACATCATCCACCACCACCACCCGACTCTACCTCTACTACTAGTGATGGCTTCACTTGTGATGCTACACTTATGGTTGAGAATGAGACTCTCAAGAAGGAGGTGGATGAGCTCACTCATGCCTTAGGCAAAGCCTATGGTGGTGAGGCCCGCTTGCTAAAGTGCTTGGGTAGCCAAAGGTTCTCTCTTAACAAAGAGGGATTGGGATATACCCCCAAGAAGGGCAAGTCGGCCTTTGCAACTCCAAAGCCTAGCTTTGTGAAGAGCAATGGTCGGTTTTGCTATAGATGCAAGCAAGTTGGGCACCTAGAGCAAAATTGCAACAAGAAGCAACAAAACAAGAAACTTGACAATGCTATACCTTTTGATTCTTGTTATGTGCTTACCAAGGGTGTGAAAGGTGTGCAAGCTAAGTTTGTTGGTACACCCATTATTGGCCCAAAGAAGAAGGCTATTTGGGTACCAAAGAGCTTAGTCACTAACCTACAAGGACCCAAACAAAAATGGGTACCTAAGCTTCATTGATTTGCTTGTAGGTGAATTATAAAGCCGGAGGAAGGCATTGGATTATTGATAGTGGGTGTTCTCAACACATGACCGGCACATCAAGAATGTTTGATTCAATTGAGAAGAATGATAGTGGCATTGAGTCAATTACTTTTGGCAATAACAAGAAAGGCAAGGTTGTTGGTTTGGGCAAGATTGCAATATCAAATGACATGAGTATCTCCAATGTGATGCTAGTTGAAAGCTTGGATTTCAATCTTCTCTCCGTGGCACAAATTTGTGATCGAGGCTACAAGTGCATTTTTGGGGCAAATGATGTTGAGGTAGTTTCTCTTGATGGCTCCAACTTGGTGTTCAAAGGCTTTAGATATGAGAATCTCTATCTTGTTGATTTCAACACTAGTGAAGCTTCTTTGACAACATGTTTGATATCAAAATCAAGTTTGGGTTGGCTTTGGCATAGAAGGCTTGGGCATGTTGGCATGAAACAATTGAAGAAGCTCACACAACACAATCTTGTTGAAGGGTTGAAAGATGTTGTATTTGAGAAGGACAAGTTGTGTAGTGCATGTCAAGCCGGGAAGCAAGTTGGTAGCTCACATCAAAGAAGAGTATAATGAGCACATGCAAGGCATTTGAGTTATTGCACATGGATCTATTCGGCCCAACTACATACACAAGTATTGGTGGCAACAAGTATGGGTTTGTCATAGTGGATGACTTCACAAGATTCACATGGGTATTCTTTCTTAGTGACAAGAGTGAAGTGTATGACACCTTCAAGACCTTTCTCACTAGAGTTCACAATGAGTTTGACATGAGAATCAAGAAAGTGAGAAGTGACAATGGAAGTGAATTCAAGAATACAAGAATGGAAGAATTGTGTGATCACTATGGCATTGGTCATCAATTCTCGGCCAAATACACTCCACAATCAAATGGCCTAGTTGAGAGGAAGAATAGAACATTGCTTGATATGGCTAGATCAATGCTTCATGAGTACAATGTTAGTCAATCATTTTGGGATGAAGCAATCAACACGGCATGCTACTATATTAATAGGCTCTATTGTCATACTTTGCTTGAGAAGACCCCATATGAGTTACTTCATGGAAGAAAGCCCAACATTGGCTATTTTAGAGTATTTGGTTGCAAATGCTATATCTTGAGGAAGGGCACTAGATTGGGGAAGTTTGAAAAGAGATGTGATGAAGGGTTCCTACTCGGTTATTCAACTACAAGCAAGACTTATAGAGTTTGGAACAATTCAAGTGGCATAGAGGGAAGTCCATGATGTGCAATTTGATGAAACCAATGGGTCACAAGATGAAGATGAGAATCTAGAAGATGTTGGTGGAACTCAATTGGTTGAAGCTATGAAGAACATGGACATTGGTGACATAAGAGCAAAGCAAGTGGTTGATGTGCAAGATGATAAAGATGAAGTGCTCAATTCTCCATTGAGGCAAGCTAGCAATGCTCAAGTGCAAGATCATGGTGCTAGTTCATCCAACGAGGACAAGTCAAGTGATCAACCAAGCTCAAGCAATCAAGTGCAAGTGATACAACCACAACATGTTGCAAGAGATCACCCAATTGATAGTGTTATTGGTGATGTTAGAAGTGGTGTGCAAACAAGATCAAGAGTGGCTATGATTTGTGAGTATGCATCATTTGTGTCAACCAAAGAGCCAAAGAAAGTTGAGGAAGCCTTGGATGATGCCGATTGGATCATGGCAATGCAAGAAGAGCTCAATAACTTCACAAGAAATGATGTGTGGGAGTTAGTTGAGAGGCGGAGGATCACAATGTCATTGGAACCAAATGGGTTTTCAAGAACAAGCAAGATCAAGATGGTGTTGTGATTAGAAACAAAGCAAGACTAGTTGCACAAGGCTATACTCAAGTTGAAGGTCTTGACTATGATGAAACATATGCTCCCGTGGCAAGATTGGAGGCAATAAGGATACTATTGGCTTATGCATGTGCCCACAATATCAAGTTATATCAAATGGATGTCAAGAGTGCATTTCTCAATGGGATCATCAATGAGCTAGTATATGTTGAGCAACCTCCGGTTTTGAAGATGAGAAGAAGCCCAACCATGTGTACAAGTTGAAGAAAGCCTTGTATGGCTTGAAGCAAGCACCTAGAGCATGGTATGAGAGATTGAAGACCTTTCTTCACTCCAAGGGGTTTATTATGGGCAAGGTTGATACTACTCTATTCACCAAGAAGATTGGTAATGATCTCTTCATTGTGCAAATCTATGTTGATGATATTATCTTTGGATCAACCAATCAAGCATATTGTGAAGAATTTGGTGAAATGATGGCAAAAGAATTTGAGATGTCCATGATTGGTGAACTTAGCTATTTCCTTGGTCTTCAAGTCAAACAATTGAAGAATGGGACATTTGTGAGTCAAGGGAAATACATAAGGGACATGTTGAAGAAGTTTGGAATGCAAGATGCAAAGCCAATCTCAACTCCAATGGGCACCAATGGAAATCTTGATAGTGATCATGATGGCAATATGGTGAATCAAAAGGATTATCGGTCATTGATTGGAAGCCTACTCTATGTCACCGCATCAAGGCCGGATGTCATGTTTAGTGTTTGCATGTGTGCTAGATATCAAACCTCACCTAGAGAGAGTCATCTCACGGCCGCAAAGAGGATATTGAGGTACTTGAAGCAAACAAGAGATGTTGGATTGTGGTATCCCAAGGGGTCAAAGTTTGAATTGATTGGATATTCGGACTCCGACTATGGTGGTTGCAAGATCAATAGAAAGAGCACAAGTGGTACATGTCAACTTCTTGGAAGATCACTTGTGTCATGGTCCTCAAAGAAACAAAATAGTGTGGCAATCTCTACCGCTGAAGCCGAATATGTTAGTGCGGGGGAGTTGTTGTGCACAATTGCTTTGGATGAAGTCAACTTTGAAGGATTATGGCATCAACTTCAAGAATGTGCCATTGTTTTGTGATAATGAAAGTGCAATCAAGATGACACAAAACCCGGTTCAACATGGAAGAACAAAGCACATTGACATAAGGCATCACTTCATAAGAGATCATCAACAAAAGGGTGACATTTCCATTGAAAGTGTGGGCACCGATGATCAACTTGCCGACATCCTCACCAAGCCACTTGATGAAAGAAGATTTTGCAAGCTAAGGAATGAATTAAACATTCTTGACTTCTCAAACATGTGTTGAATGCACCCCACCACTACTTGATATGCCTCTCCTTTGACAAAGCAAGGTACCATTGGTTGACATGTCATTCATGCTTAGGATTATACTTGTGGTAGCACATGTAGACATACAAGGTGCATCTCGGAGCATTCATGATAAATCAAATGTGTTTGATGTATATATGTTTACCACTATTGCTTCTATGTTTTGCTTGATCTAGTGGTGACATATGACATGTTTGTGAGCTTGCAATCCTAGTGTTGAATCTAGAATATTTGCTACAAGTGTTTAATTCAACATAGGCAAGATAACCCTTGTCATGAGGTGTGAAGAAGCTTGTCTTTGGTTCAAACCGAATTAAATGTCTTTGGCAAGTGATCTAGATTGAACCAAATTTGACTAAAGTTTTGTTTACTCCATCAAAGTCCTTTTCTCTCACAATTTGATCCCATTTTTGGGCAATTGTTGACAAAGGGGGAGAGAAAAAGATGATTGAACATGATAAAGGGGTAAATAAAATTTTTGATGCACACAAGAAGGGGAGCAAGCTCATGAACAAAGTTGTTGCATTGGTTTGTGCATTCTCATATGACTTGCTCATGGCACCTAGTTTTAAAATTTTATACAAGTAGTGTCTCCTTGCTTGTGTGGTGCAATGCTAGTATAGAACTTGATTGATGAAATGATCTACTAGCATGCATAGGTTGTAACTAGACTCCCTTGCTTTACAAGTGGTTCAAGAACTTTGCTTATAATGTTGATCTCACGGGGTTCTTGAGTTTTTGATGGATGTCTAGTTACTTCATGGTGCTAAGGATGGTGTAAATTGCAACTCCGATTGGTTTCACGCTTCAAAGGTCCATTTCTTACACCTTAGCATCATTTTGGTAGAATTACTCTCCCCACAATCTTATCCATGCATATGTGCAAAGCTTTAAATCCAAACTCTATGCACATATGTAGGGGGAGCAATACTACCAAAAACCGAACTTGCTATAGTTGTCCAAATTTCTCTTGTGAGCTTAATGATTGGACAAGTATGACAAGTTCAAAATCTTTATTATAAAATCATCTTTGTTGAGGTTGTCATCAATTACCAAAAAGGGGGAGATTGAAAGTCCCTAGTTTGGTTTTGGCTAATTGATGAAACCTAGGACTAACCTTGTTTATCTAAGTGGTTGATTTAGAGAAAGGTTGTCCACACGATGAGCATATTGAATATGAAGCATGACACGTGTCATGTGATCAAAGATGAAGATCAAGACGATGCTTGGCTCCATGGACCGGTGTTGAAGGTGAAGGGCTAGTCGAGGCTTCGGAGTGAAGGACCATGCGATGGTGAAGCTCGGGCAAGACTAGGCGCCGATGGACCGATGCACGGTGAAGGGCAAGTGAAGTCAAGATCGATGGATTGAGACGGTCACATGATGGTGTGAAGCGTTCATATCATTTGGAGGAACAAAATGGGCTCAAGGCAAAGGTATAACCTATAGGGCCATTTTGTTTTGCACTCAAGACACCATAGAGGGTGTGAGTGGTTTAGGATCGATAGCCGCACTATTAAGAGGGGAAGTCTTATCGGCTATTCGACGCACGGGTGCCACTAGGTGAATTCATGAAGTGCATTGCATGTAGGGCCTAGTGAGCTAACCTAACCTTTGGGAAATGATTGTGAAAAGCTAACACACAAGCACATGGAGATGTACACTTGGTGGTGTTGGCACATTTACAAAGGTGGCGTTTGGGCGCGCTGTGGTTTGCAGGGTAGAGATGGGTTTGGGTCCCTCTCTTCCTCCCGCCGAGCTTTGAGGCGGGATTCTCGGCGCTTTCGGGAAAAATGGATGCATATTTTCTATTGCGCCGGATGCAAAATTTGGTTGAAATCATGCTATCTCTCTCTGTTGATCAAGTTAGTGTACTTGTTGGATAGCATGTCCGAGAACTTGGATCGACGACACGGCGAAGCGCGGCATCTGCCCGGGGGCGCCGACGCGCCTTGGGTAGGCGCGGTGCGTCCGGCGCATTGTGACTAGGCGCACGAGCGAGTGACGCGCGCGGACGCACGCGGGGACGCGGTCGGTTTCTTGTCTTTGCGTCCGGCGCGTGTTAGTCCACGCGTCTTCGGGCGGCTGGTTCGTCGAAGCGCGGACGGAGGCTGACGCGTCCGACGCGGGCGGACGCGGACCCGAAAGTTCTGTGGCGCAGCAAATCATTCGGACGCGGGCGGCGGGCCGCGGGCTGGACCGCCGGACGCGGCGCGGACGCACACGTGGCGGGACGAGCTTGAATGGAGCGGCAACGGTCGGATTGGGCCGCGCACGAGGAGGAAGCGCGGACGCGTCCGGCGGTTTGCGGCGGACGCGTCCGGCGCGTGCTGCTCGGCCTCCCGAGGGTAACGGTCACATTTGTTTGAGGGGTTATAAATAGAAGGTGGCCGGCCCTTGGGGAGGTCTCTTGGCCATTTCTCATCCCTTGTGCATTCTTTGAGCTAAGAGACTCTCTCCCACTCTTCTCCCTTGCTTGGTTGTTCATCCTAAGAGAGATTGAGTGAATCACCTAGTGCATTGCATTGCTTGAGGGCATCTAGTGGCACTTGTGGGTGGTTTCGCCGGTGGATTTCTTGTTACTCTTGGAGAGTACCGCTCCTAGCCGGCTTGGAGATTGTTGGAGGCGTTGGCAAGAGAAGGTGATTGTTCTTGGCCACCTCCGGTTGCTTGTGAGAGGTTTGAGCTCACCTCGTGGGGATCACGAAGAGCATCCTAGTGGATTGCGCGTGTCGTTGAGTACCTCGCTTGAGAGTGGTGTCTTGCGGTGCCTTGCGGGCGAGCCTTGAGGGGCTAGTGACTTGAGGGTCACACCGAGGAACCATCTAGGTGTTGGTCGACACAACCGGTGACGTAGCTTGGCGGTGCCCAAGTGAACACCGGGTGAACAAAAACAATTGTGTTCATCCTTGTCTCCCGGTGATTGGTTGTCATCGATTGTGTGTTGCCGATTGTGATCGATTGCTCATTCTCTTGGTGATTGGCAACCTCGACTCGACGCGTCGGTATAACAAGTCTCATCCTCTCTTGTATTACTTTGATTACATTCTTGCAAAGTAGAATTGCTTGCGTGGTCGGTCTGGGAACCACATCTTGTGTAGACTAAATCCCGTGGGTAGAATTGCTTGTGTGGTCGGTCGGGAACCACTTCTTGTGTAGACTAAATCCCGTGGGTAGAACTCTTGATCACTAGTGGTAGCTTTTGTGTGTACTAGTGATCACCTACTAGAATTGCTTGGATAGGAGGCTTGCAACATCTAGTAGGCTAAGCATAACTTGCTTTCACCGTTTGTGTATCTAACGAAGTTTGCTTAGTGAGTTTGTAGAAAATTTTATAGGCTATTCACCCCCTCTAGCCATCTAGGACCTTACAAGTGGTATCGGAGCCGAGGTCACCGTTTTAGTGCAAGGCTTAACATCCTACGGTGTTAAGATGGCTCAAATTGTGTTCAACCATGTTGGGGGCAAACCGCCTATGTTTGATGGAGTTAGTTCATTTGACCATTGGAAGAGAAAGATGATCATGTATCTTGGTTCGATACAAGAGAGAGTGTTGCAAGTTACATTGCATGATTATGCCATACTTGATAATGATCATCTCACCGATGAAGACAAAGCCAACATCACATGCAATAGGATGGCTCTCAACACCCTATACAATGGCATTGATACAAAGGTGTTTGAGGGAATCAAGGATTTGGAGCTTGCAAGTGAAGTGTGACTAGGTTGGGTGAGACCTATGAGGGCACCAAGGTTGTGAAGAGTGCCAAGCTATATGGACTCAAGAGTGAGTTCGTGAACTTCAAGAAGAAGGAGGATGAAACAATCATTGAAATGTTTCATCGTCTACAAGTGATTGTGAATGATCTCAAGAGTTTGGGGCACAAGACAAAAGATGAAGACTTTTGTCACAAGTTCTTGATTTGCTTGCCGAAGAGTTTCAAGATGTTGAAGCTAATGCTACAAAGAGATGGGCTTGAGAATAAGAAGCCAAATGATTTGCTTGGTGAAGTCTTGACATATGACAAGTTTGATCAAGATGATGAGAAGGTGGAGGAAGAGAAGAAGAAGAAGATCGTGGCATTCCAAGCCACATCCTCCAAGGGCAAAGCACCAATCTTTGAAGAAGAAGAAAACAATGAGGAAGATTGTGACTTTGAGATTGATGATGAGGCACTTGCTCTTGTAGTGAAGAAGATGGGACACATGTTCATCAAGAGAAGAGGCTTCAAGAGGAACAACTTCAAGAAGCAAGAGTAACCAAGAAAGTGCTTCAATTGTGATAGCACCGAGCATCTACAAGCCGAATGCCCATATGAGAAGAAGAAGAACTACAACAAGGGCAAGTTTGAGAAGAAGAAGCATGAGGCCAAGATGACACTCAAGAAGGGCAAGAATGGTGCATTTGTGGTCACTTGGGAAAGTGACAATGATGACGAAGATGAAGATTCAAGCAACAAGGCTATGGCTTCCATCGCCATCAACAAGAAGTCTTCATTATTCTCTACATCACCATCATGCTTCATGGCCAAGGAAACAAAGGTACAATATGATGATAGTGATGATGATAGTGAGATGGAATATGCTCACGATGTTGATAATGTTGATGATGATGATGAACCGACTAAGGATCAATTATATGACTTGATGCAAGAAACTAGAGATATAGCTATTGCCAAGGAAAAGGAGTGCAAGAAGCTTTCAATGAAAGTAGAAATACTTGAGAAAGCCCTAGGCGAGCTTATGACCACTCATGAGAGTCTAGTGGTAGACCATGAGAAGCTTGGTGATGCTCATTCTAAGCTTAAAGAAGCTCACTCACTTCTACTTGAGCAACAAGCAAAGAAAGTGGTTATTGCATCATGTGATATAGGTCTTACTTGTGACATCATTGATGAGTCATTTTATCAACCTATCATCATGACAAATGCTAACCCTTCTTGTAGCACATCATCCACCACCACCACCGACTCTACCTCTACTACTAGTGATGGCTTCACTTGTGATGCTACACTTATGGTTGAGAATGAGACTCTCAAGAAGGAGGTGGATGAGCTCACTCATGCCTTAGGCAAAGCCTATGGTGGTGAGGCCCGCTTGCTAAAGTGCTTGGGTAGCCAAAGGTTCTCTCTTAACAAAGAGGGATTGGGATATACCCCCAAGAAGGGCAAGTCGGCCTTTGCAACTCCAAAGCCTAGCTTTGTGAAGAGCAATGGTCGGTTTTGCTATAGATGCAAGCAAGTTGGGCACCTAGAGCAAAATTGCAACAAGAAGCAACAAAACAAGAAACTTGACAATGCTATACCTTTTGATTCTTGTTATGTGCTTACCAAGGGTGTGAAAGGTGTGCAAGCTAAGTTTGTTGGTACACCCATTATTGGCCCAAAGAAGAAGGCTATTTGGGTACCAAAGAGCTTAGTCACTAACCTACAAGGACCCAAACAAAAATGGGTACCTAAGCTTCATTGATTTGCTTGTAGGTGAATTATAAAGCCGGAGGAAGGCATTGGATTATTGATAGTGGGTGTTCTCAACACATGACCGGCACATCAAGAATGTTTGATTCAATTGAGAAGAATGATAGTGGCATTGAGTCAATTACTTTTGGCAATAACAAGAAAGGCAAGGTTGTTGGTTTGGGCAAGATTGCAATATCAAATGACATGAGTATCTCCAATGTGATGCTAGTTGAAAGCTTGGATTTCAATCTTCTCTCCGTGGCACAAATTTGTGATCGAGGCTACAAGTGCATTTTTGGGGCAAATGATGTTGAGGTAGTTTCTCTTGATGGCTCCAACTTGGTGTTCAAAGGCTTTAGATATGAGAATCTCTATCTTGTTGATTTCAACACTAGTGAAGCTTCTTTGACAACATGTTTGATATCAAAATCAAGTTTGGGTTGGCTTTGGCATAGAAGGCTTGGGCATGTTGGCATGAAACAATTGAAGAAGCTCACACAACACAATCTTGTTGAAGGGTTGAAAGATGTTGTATTTGAGAAGGACAAGTTGTGTAGTGCATGTCAAGCCGGAAGCAAGTTGGTAGCTCACATCAAAGAAGAGTATAATGAGCACATGCAAGGCATTTGAGTTATTGCACATGGATCTATTCGGCCCAACTACATACACAAGTATTGGTGGCAACAAGTATGGGTTTGTCATAGTGGATGACTTCACAAGATTCACATGGGTATTCTTTCTTAGTGACAAGAGTGAAGTGTATGACACCTTCAAGACCTTTCTCACTAGAGTTCACAATGAGTTTGACATGAGAATCAAGAAAGTGAGAAGTGACAATGGAAGTGAATTCAAGAATACAAGAATGGAAGAATTGTGTGATCACTATGGCATTGGTCATCAATTCTCGGCCAAATACACTCCACAATCAAATGGCCTAGTTGAGAGGAAGAATAGAACATTGCTTGATATGGCTAGATCAATGCTTCATGAGTACAATGTTAGTCAATCATTTTGGGATGAAGCAATCAACACGGCATGCTACTATATTAATAGGCTCTATTGTCATACTTTGCTTGAGAAGACCCCATATGAGTTACTTCATGGAAGAAAGCCCAACATTGGCTATTTTAGAGTATTTGGTTGCAAATGCTATATCTTGAGGAAGGGCACTAGATTGGGGAAGTTTGAAAAGAGATGTGATGAAGGGTTCCTACTCGGTTATTCAACTACAAGCAAGACTTATAGAGTTTGGAACAATTCAAGTGGCATAGAGAGGAAGTCCATGATGTGCAATTTGATGAAACCAATGGGTCACAAGATGAAGATGAGAATCTAGAAGATGTTGGTGGAACTCAATTGGTTGAAGCTATGAAGAACATGGACATTGGTGACATAAGAGCAAAGCAAGTGGTTGATGTGCAAGATGATAAAGATGAAGTGCTCAATTCTCCATTGAGGCAAGCTAGCAATGCTCAAGTGCAAGATCATGGTGCTAGTTCATCCAACGAGGACAAGTCAAGTGATCAACCAAGCTCAAGCAATCAAGTGCAAGTGATACAACCACAACATGTTGCAAGAGATCACCCAATTGATAGTGTTATTGGTGATGTTAGAAGTGGTGTGCAAACAAGATCAAGAGTGGCTATGATTTGTGAGTATGCATCATTTGTGTCAACCAAAGAGCCAAAGAAAGTTGAGGAAGCCTTGGATGATGCCGATTGGATCATGGCAATGCAAGAAGAGCTCAATAACTTCACAAGAAATGATGTGTGGGAGTTAGTTGAGAGGCCGGAGGATCACAATGTCATTGGAACCAAATGGGTTTTCAAGAACAAGCAAGATCAAGATGGTGTTGTGATTAGAAACAAAGCAAGACTAGTTGCACAAGGCTATACTCAAGTTGAAGGTCTTGACTATGATGAAACATATGCTCCCGTGGCAAGATTGGAGGCAATAAGGATACTATTGGCTTATGCATGTGCCCACAATATCAAGTTATATCAAATGGATGTCAAGAGTGCATTTCTCAATGGGATCATCAATGAGCTAGTATATGTTGAGCAACCTCCCGGTTTTGAAGATGAGAAGAAGCCCAACCATGTGTACAAGTTGAAGAAAGCCTTGTATGGCTTGAAGCAAGCACCTAGAGCATGGTATGAGAGATTGAAGACCTTTCTTCACTCCAAGGGGTTTATTATGGGCAAGGTTGATACTACTCTATTCACCAAGAAGATTGGTAATGATCTCTTCATTGTGCAAATCTATGTTGATGATATTATCTTTGGATCAACCAATCAAGCATATTGTGAAGAATTTGGTGAAATGATGGCAAAAGAATTTGAGATGTCCATGATTGGTGAACTTAGCTATTTCCTTGGTCTTCAAGTCAAGCAATTGAAGAATGGGACATTTGTGAGTCAAGGGAAATACATAAGGGACATGTTGAAGAAGTTTGGAATGCAAGATGCAAAGCCAATCTCAACTCCAATGGGCACCAATGGAAATCTTGATAGTGATCATGATGGCAATATGGTGAATCAAAAGGATTATCGGTCATTGATTGGAAGCCTACTCTATGTCACCGCATCAAGGCCGGATGTCATGTTTAGTGTTTGCATGTGTGCTAGATATCAAACCTCACCTAGAGAGAGTCATCTCACGGCCGCAAAGAGGATATTGAGGTACTTGAAGCAAACAAGAGATGTTGGATTGTGGTATCCCAAGGGGTCAAAGTTTGAATTGATTGGATATTCGGACTCCGACTATGGTGGTTGCAAGATCAATAGAAAGAGCACAAGTGGTACATGTCAACTTCTTGGAAGATCACTTGTGTCATGGTCCTCAAAGAAACAAAATAGTGTGGCAATCTCTACCGCCGAAGCCGAATATGTTAGTGCGGGGAGTTGTTGTGCACAATTGCTTTGGATGAAGTCAACTTTGAAGGATTATGGCATCAACTTCAAGAATGTGCCATTGTTTTGTGATAATGAAAGTGCAATCAAGATGACACAAAACCCGGTTCAACATGGAAGAACAAAGCACATTGACATAAGGCATCACTTCATAAGAGATCATCAACAAAAGGGTGACATTTCCATTGAAAGTGTGGGCACCGATGATCAACTTGCCGACATCCTCACCAAGCCACTTGATGAAAGAAGATTTTGCAAGCTAAGGAATGAATTAAACATTCTTGACTTCTCAAACATGTGTTGAATGCACCCCACCACTACTTGATATGCCTCTCCTTTGACAAAGCAAGGTACCATTGGTTGACATGTCATTCATGCTTAGGATTATACTTGTGGTAGCACATGTAGACATACAAGGTGCATCTGGAGCATTCATGATAAATCAAATGTGTTTGATGTATATATGTTTACCACTATTGCTTCTATGTTTTGCTTGATCTAGTGGTGACATATGACATGTTTGTGAGCTTGCAATCCTAGTGTTGAATCTAGAATATTTGCTACAAGTGTTTAATTCAACATAGGCAAGATAACCCTTGTCATGAGGTGTGAAGAAGCTTGTCTTTGGTTCAAACCGAATTAAATGTCTTTGGCAAGTGATCTAGATTGAACCAAATTTGACTAAAGTTTTGTTTACTCCATCAAAGTCCTTTTCTCTCCACAATTTGATCCCATTTTTGGGCAATTGTTGACAAAGGGGGAGAAAAGATGATTGAACATGATAAAGGGGTAAATAAAATTTTTGATGCACACAAGAAGGGGGAGCAAGCTCATGAACAAAGTTGTTGCATTGGTTTGTGCATTCTCATATGACTTGCTCATGGCACCTAGTTTTAAAATTTTATACAAGTAGTGTCTCCTTGCTTGTGTGGTGCAATGCTAGTATAGAACTTGATTGATGAAATGATCTACTAGCATGCATAGGTTGTAACTAGACTCCCCTTGCTTTACAAGTGGTTCAAGAACTTTGCTTATAATGTTGATCTCACGGGGTTCTTGAGTTTTTGATGGATGTCTAGTTACTTCATGGTGCTAAGGATGGTGTAAATTGCAACTCCGATTGGTTTCACGCTTCAAAGGTCCATTTCTTACACCTTAGCATCATTTTGGTAGAATTACTCTCCCCACAATCTTATCCATGCATATGTGCAAAGCTTTAAATCCAAACTCTATGCACATATGTAGGGGGAGCAATACTAAAACCGAACTTGCTATAGTTGTCCAAATTTCTCTTGTGAGCTTAATGATTGGACAAGTATGACAAGTTCAAAATCTTTATTATAAAATCATCTTTGTTGAGGTTGTCATCAATTACCAAAAAGGGGAGATTGAAAGTCCCTAGTTTGGTTTTGGCTAATTGATGAAACCTAGGACTAACCTTGTTTATCTAAGTGGTTGATTTAGAGAAAGGTTGTCCACACGATGAGCATATTGAATATGAAGCATGACACGTGTCATGTGATCAAAGATGAAGATCAAGACGATGCTTGGCTCCATGGACCGGTGTTGAAGGTGAAGGGCTAGTCGAGGCTTCGGAGTGAAGGACCATGCGATGGTGAAGCTCGGGCAAGACTAGGCGCCGATGGACCGATGCACGGTGAAGGGCAAGTGAAGTCAAGATCGATGGATTGAGACGGTCACATGATGGTGTGAAGCGTTCATATCATTTGGAGGAACAAAATGGGCTCAAGGCAAAGGTATAACCTATAGGGCCATTTTGTTTTGCACTCAAGACACCATAGAGGTGTGAGTGGTTTAGGATCGATAGCCGCACTATTAAGAGGGGAAGTCTTATCGGCTATTCGACGCACGGGTGCCACTAGGTGAATTCATGAAGTGCATTGCATGTAGGGCCTAGTGAGCTAACCTAACCTTTGGGAAATGATTGTGAAAAGCTAACACACAAGCACATGGAGATGTACACTTGGTGGTGTTGGCACATTTACAAAGGTGGCGTTTGGGCGCGCCTTGTGGTTTGCGGGGTAGAGATGGGTTTGGGTCCCTCTCTTCCTCCCGCCGAGCCTGTGAGGCGGGATTCGGCGCTTTCGGGAAAAATGGATGCATATTTTCTATTGCGCCGGATGCAAAATTTGGTTGAAATCATGCTATCTCTGTTGATCAAGTTAGTGTACTTGTTGGATAGCATGTCTGAGAACTTGGATCGACGACACGGCGAAAGGCAGCATCTGCAGGAGGCGCCAGACGCGCCTTGGGTAGGCGCCGGACGCGTCCGGCGCATTGTGACTTGGCACGAGCGAGTGACGCGCGCCGGACGCACGCGGCGGACGCGGTCGGTTTACTGTGCTGCGTCCGGCGCGTGTTGGTCCCTGGCGTGCTGCTGGCTGGTTCGTCGAAGGCGGCGGACGCTGGCTGGTCGCGTCCGACGCGGGCCGGACGCGGACCAGAAAGTTCTGTGGCGCAGCAAATCATTCGGACGCGGGGCGGCGGGACGCGGGCTGGACCGCCGGACGCGGCGCCGGACGCACACGTGGCGGACGAGCTTGAATGGAGCGGCAACGGTCGGATTGGGCCGCGCACGGAGGAAGCGCCGGACGCGTCCGGCGGTTTGCGGCCGACGCGTCCGCGCGTCTTTGCTCGGCCTCCGAGGGGGTAACGGTCACATTTGTTTGAGGGGTTATAAATAGAAGGTGGCCGGCCCTTGGGGAGGTCTCTTGGCCATTTCTCATCCCTTGTGCATTCTTTGAGCTAAGAGACTCTCTCCCACTCTTCTCCCTTGCTTGGTTGTTCATCCTAAGAGAGATTGAGTGAATCACCTAGTGCATTGCATTGCTTGAGGGCATCTAGTGGCACTTGTGGGTGGTTTCGCGGTGGATTTCTTGTTACTCTTGGAGAGTACCGCTCCTAGCCGGCTTGGAGATTGTTGGAGGCGTTGGCAAGAGAAGGTGATTGTTCTTGGCCACCTCCGGTTGCTTGTGAGAGGTTTGAGCTCACCTCGTGGGGATCACGAAGAGCATCCTAGTGGATTGCGCGTGTCGTTGAGTACCTCGCTTGAGAGTGGTGTCTTGCGGTGCCTTGCGGGGCGAGCCTTGAGGGGCTAGTGACTTGAGGGTCACACCGAGGAACCATCTAGGTGTTGGTCGACACAACCGGTGACGTAGCTTGGCGGTGCCCAAGTGAACACCGGGTGAACAAAAACAATTGTGTTCATCCTTGTCTCCGGTGATTGGTTGTCATCGATTGTGTGTTGCCGATTGTGATCGATTGCTCATTCTCTTGGTGATTGGCAACCTCGACTCGACGCGTCGGTATAACAAGTCTCATCCTCTCTTGTATTACTTTGATTACATTCTTGCAAAGTAGAATTGCTTGCGTGGTCGGTCGGGAACCACATCTTGTGTAGACTAAATCCCGTGGGTAGAATTGCTTGTGTGGTCGGTCGGGAACCACTTCTTGTGTAGACTAAATCCCGTGGGTAGAACTCTTGATCACTAGTGGTAGCTTTTGTGTGTACTAGTGATCACCTACTAGAATTGCTTGGATAGGAGGCTTGCAACATCTAGTAGGCTAAGCATAACTTGCTTTCAGCCGTTTGTGTATCTAACGAAGTTTGCTTAGTGAGTTTGTAGAAAATTTTATAGGCTATTCACCCCCCCTCTAGCCATCTAGGACCTTACAACAGCCTGTTCAGCATGACTCGCAACCTCAGCAGCAGCAGATTCCTCCAGTGACAGGCACCGGCACATCAGGCACTATACCCTCCTCAGTTGCCTCTACGGATCCTCTTCCTACTGCGAGGCGGTACCACGTGGCTCCTACTCTTCCACTTGCCGCACCGTCCGAGCCACGGGGTCGGCCCGGAGATAGCTCCATCACGGTGCCGACTACGAGAGGCAGCGGCCGTCACGGTGTCGGTTGAGCGGACCCGGACCGCTTCACGCGCTGTCACGGCCGGAGGGTCGGCGAGGCTCCTGTCCTCGGTCAGCCCAGCAGAGCTCGACGACGGCCGGATGACACTTCGGCGTTCGTCATTGCTCCTCATGCTCGTGAGACCGGCTCGTTTGTTCCTTCTACCCCTCAGCCTTAGGTTTTGGTCCTTGATGCCAAAGGGGGAGAGTTGGGAGTATGTAGACTTAGGGGGAGCTCTTGGAGCTCTTAGCTTGGGATTTGGTTCTTTTGATTGACACATTTGACACATTGCATGCATCATGTTTACTTTATGCATTGTATGATTTGTGTGAGGTACTTTCAGTCGCAGTGACATATGCTCTTCGGTTTGGTATCACCTTCTATGTCACCTGGCTCTTTGCTCATATGTGCTTGGCTTCCGCGTTTTACTCTGATTCCATATGAGCTATGCTTTTGTCTTGTGCTAACTCGTTTTTGCAGATTATATGAGCACAGATCTTTTGGCTTGGTAGAACATGAGTCATTCTAACCTTTGCTTTCATTGTCAAAGGCTCATGTGAACCAAGCATGCTTGAAAACCTCAACTAAACTCTTCATACTCCAGAGGTTGTCATCAATCACCAAAAAGGGGAGATTGAAAGCATCTAGGCCCCTTGATGTGGGTTTCGATGATTGATGACAATATAGATTACTATGACTAACGTGTGTTTTGCAGAAACAATGTGAGTTAGATCATGGTAATGGAATCTCAGGCAATTTGGTTGGCATGCCCTCTTAACGATGGAAATCATTTCGGTTTTCAAAGGTTGGACGACAAGGTTAAGGACGGTTAGTTCCGATTGTCGAAGGTGTTGAGAGACATCGGATTAGTCGTTAGGTCTTTGTTTTCTCCTTTGGCCGTACTATTAAGGGGGTGCAAATGGGTAGCTTGACCTAGTTGAGTCTCGGGTTTAGGTGTGATGCACACTGGTGAAATCTTAGCGCTAGGAAGTTACCTGAGAATCCTGAGAGGTGTTGAAGTCGTCGCCGTTTTCCAGGATCGCGATTCAAGTGGAAACGGGAGCTTCAACAGGCGCCGGACGCGCCAGCCGTGGGCGCCGGACGCGTCCGGCGCAGGGTAAAGTCGTCCCAAGGTCTGCCCTGAGCGGCGGACGCGCGGGTCTGGCGTCCGGCGTGCGCCGGACGCGGACCAGAGAGTTCTGGAATCGGGCTCTGCAGGTCAGTCGCGCGCCGGACGCGCGCCGGACGCAGGCGCCGGACGCGTCCGGAGCTCGCATCCCAGCCCAACGGCTAGGTTGCCGTTTGAATTCCATAAAGCGCCGGACGCGTCCGGCGGTGGCGGCGGACGCGTCCGCGCTCACGTCCGAGCCAAATCGAGGTAACGGTTGGATTTTGGCCCTTGGCTATAAATATAACCCCACCCTCTACATTTCGGCTCTCTTGCTCATTTCATCAGCTGATAACCACCTTGTGAGAGCAGGAGAGTTGCAAGAGCCTCATGACTTGAAGAGATTTGAGAATCCATGAGTTCATGAGCAATCGAGAGTAGCTAGTGTGCATCCACTCTTCTCCCTAGGCTTTGCGAGGTCAAGTGAGAGTTTGTGCTTGTTACTCTTGGTGATCGCCATCACCTAGACGGCTTGGTGGTGATTGGAGCTTGGTGATCATCCGGCGGTGCTTGTGGATGACCCAACTCATCTTGTGAGCGGTTCTTGGCGATTCACCGCGTCGGAGCGACGAAGAATCAGCCCTAGAGAGCACTTGGGTCTTGCGAGGACCAAGGGGGAGCTACACCCTTGCGCGGGTGCTCCAACGAGGACTAGTGGAGAGTGGCGACTCTCCGATACCTCGGGAAAAAGATCGCCGTGTTCCTTGTCCCTTTACTTTCCGCATTTACCTTCTAGCATTTACATTCTCGCAATTACTTTCATAGAATTGCCATGCTAGAATAGGATTGGAACTTAGGGTGCATAACTTTAGTTGATCGATTGTCTAGGAACACACATAGGCACCAAGGGGTGAATCATGGGCTAGTAGGTTTAATTCCGCAATATTTTTTAGAATTAGCCCAATTCACCCCCCCCCTCTTGGGCATCTTGATCCTTTCACCATAATTCATTCTACTTGTATCTACATTACCCTTATGAAAATCATCAAACAACTCCACTATATCATTTTTCACAATATTCCAACATGCCCGATAGAATTCCACAGAATCTTATCGGACCAGACTTTTGTTACATTCCATCTCGAAACAAAGCTTCTTTGATTTCTTTTTCGAAAAAAGGGCCACACAGATCTTCATTTTCTTCATTAGATACCCTATAGGCCCCATTCCATAAGTCATCACTTAATCTCACATTATAAGCTGGAGTAGGACCAAAAAGCTCAGAGTAATAATTTGTGGCATGTTTTAATAAATTCGCATTGCCTTCAATAAGTACCCTATTATCATCAAGAGAAATAATATTGTTCTTCCTCTGTCTCCCATTGGCAATTCTATGAAAGAACTTAGTATTGTTGTCACCCTTAAGAAGCCAATCATTTTGACATCTCTTCATCCAGTATGTTTCCTCCTGATCTAAGAGGGCTAAATTTTCTTTTATTAACCAAACTCTTCTTATGACTTGTTGAGCATTAAGTCCAACGAGTCTCTTCTATACCTTCTAACTCCCTTATTTCATCACTAATTTCTTTCCTTTTCTTTCTCAATTCTCCTGAAGATTAAACCCCACCCTTAAAGAACTGTTTGAAGAGTTTTAGCTTTTGTTGAATCCTATCCAGAGCAGATTTAACTCTGCATGGAGCTTCCCATATTCTCTTTACATTAGGCGAAAAATCCTTATCGATAACCGGTTTAATTCAAACTTGAAATCTATTTTCTTGTTATGTTTAGGTACCCCGGAAAAGATAATCAATGGATTGTGATCGATACCTCTCTTGGGAGCTTCCTCACACCAACTTGAGGAAACATATCTTCCCAATCTTTAGATACTAGAATCCAGTCTAGTTTTTCAAGAATGGGAATCTCCTGGTTATTAGCCAGGTATATCCACTACCACTCATCTCCAATTCCTTGAGCTCATGAAAATCGATCAGAGTATTAAACAAGTTGGAAAACCTTTGCACCCCCTTCTGTCTATTTCTCTCATAAGAGAATCTTATAATGTTAAAATCCCCACCGATAAACAAGGGTTCAAGGCTCTTGAAACAGAATTTAGAAAGCTCAGCTAGGAAAGGAATCTTTCTCTCCTCCTGAGCAGCCCCATACACTACCAGCAAGTTCCATTTAACTCTGTTTGTTTTATCCCACAAATTAAGTTGAATCATAAACTCTCCTCTTTGGAAAGACCCCACATCATACAAGTCAAGTCTAACCCCCACCGAATACCCCCGATCTACCAATGGAAGGATTATGCATCCACGGGTAATCGATTGGGGATCAAATTTTTGAGAATTTTTTCATCACAATCTTTAATCATGGTCTCTTGAAGACCCACAAAATGAAACTTATGTTGCCAAATCAAATCCTTTAAGAAGGTTGCCACCCCTTTCTTTTTAAGACCCCTACGAGTTCCAAATGAGACCTTGACTTGTGACTTGTCATTTAATAACACCACTTTTTGTTTTAGAGGTATGACCCCTAGGTCTTTCTCTCTTTTGTTTGGGAGGATCAGATTTTTTCGATCATTTCCCTTCCCTTACTAATGGGGGATTTGATAATGCTTTTCCTTCTTTCTCTTTTTGTCTTTCTTGATTCTACCAATACAAAGTCATCATAATCGATTGCTCATCTTGAGCCCATTCCAATCTATTATTTCCATCAACACTTTGAGATTCAGTATCATCATCAGTTTGAGGCAGTTCCTCAATTCTATTTTGTTTATTATGTAGTTCATTCCTAGCATCTTCTAAGTTTTTTAACAAATCAAAAGTAGCATAATCAGAAGCATCAATCACAACACCCATATTACTAGAAATAGCAACAATTTCTTCAATAGGTAATGCAGAAAAGGAGTTTTGGTAAGATGGGTTACCTTCAAGATTCCTTTTTTTAGCCATCTGTGCATTCTTCTCCATTGTGGTCATAGTGGTTGATTCTTTCAGTCTCTCACTCCTCCTTCTTCCATTCCCAGGCTGGTCTTGAGTAGCTACAGGGGCTACATTCACCACTTTTGGCTTAGGCATCTTTTTAGCATGTTCATTCACCACTGCAGTTGAAGACTCAGTAATTTCTTTAAACATCTCAGGGATTAGAGTTTCACCCTGGACATCAGCATTGCTGGTATTCTTGATTGAGTCATTCCCAACACCAGACCAAGACATTTTTTCCATCTGGGTATCATCATGAACCACAGAAGCATTCCCATCTACAGGTTCCTCAACCTGTATATTGGCATCAGCCTTGTCAGACCTCAGTTTACTGTTGTCAGTACTTCCAAATCTCTCCTTATCAATGTCACTGGTTTTTTCATTATCACTTTGCACACTTTCTTGGGTGTTCACAATATTGTCATCGATCATAAAGACCTCGGGGACTCATTCATTTTGTTTTGAGGACCCCCTCACTCTCTTTTGTTGGCTCACTTTCACGGTTGGTCGGTACCGTCAATCACTTCGACGGCTCATCAATCCCGCCTTCTTCCCTTTCATATTGTTCATAAAGTCCGGATTATCCAGTTTCACCATCCGAGATCGAGTAGAGGGTCCACCTTCTCCATTTTCTTTGTCTCTACCTTCATCGAGATAGCCTTTTTTCTTTCTCGTAGATATATTCATCACTTGAGTCTAGATCATCACAAGAGTCAAACTCATTCCCAACCTCACCCTTCTCGTTCCCGCTGCTGAAACTTTTCCTAGCATCTTTCATGAAAGAAGAGCCCCTTTGATATTTATCATCCCCGTTGGGAGGTGCGAGACCAACTCAAATTTTTTCTCGCCGTGTCTTTTCCCCCACTTGATCATTCTCCTTGATTCTATTTACTTGCGAAGTATTGGATGACCCTACTTGGAGTAGCAGTATGGACTGGTTTTACACTAGCAGACTGATCCCCCTCATTGACCATCACAGCCTTTGGGATTTTCTTCTCAGCTTCATTTTCAGATACTTCCCTCTCAAATTCAAAAGGAATCTGCTGCATCCCCAGGAAAGCCACAGCAACTTTTGGCACTTTGGAAACATCCCTACAGGCAATTCTTACTCTCACATAATCATACCTGTGTCTGGTCCCCTCATCAACTTCCATACCTTTTCCCACTAGACCAGCAACCTTCCCAATAGTGGGAATTGACCTTTGATCTGCAGGAATTTTTCTGATTCTGAACCAGGCTGATTGCAACACACATTGGCCCCCCTCAGATGGTTTCCAGGCTTCAATTTCAAGATGAGCATCATTTCTCATAGTCAAATTCTTAATATGGCTCCATTGATTAGCCATATTCACTGTAGGAAACCTCAGCAGGAACTTATTCTCAGTCACAGGTCTAGCCCTCCACTTCCACATACTGTTTCCAGTCAAATTTGCAAACTCATATTCTATTTGTCTAGCATTTGCAGCCCCACTAGTGACTGTGATAACATTAGTGCTTGCTTTTTCTTTTGTCACACTAGGATCAATACACTCCTCAATGAACAGGAAGCTCTGGCCTTCCACCTGAGTGGCACAAAGCTCAGGGCCATAGTTCCAGGGTAAACATTTTTGACAATCATAAGCACTGTGATCATTCCCCCCACAGATATCACAACTCTGCCATTTGCAATCACTAGTACTATGGTTAGCTGATCCACACCCTTCACACATCTGTTTGCTAGCATGTGTGATAACCCTGGCACTATCTTGATTGACTCCAGGCTGTCTACGACAATCCACAGTTGCATGATTGAACAAACCACAAACAGAGCAAGCAATATCATGTTTTTTGCATCGACATTCAGCAGTAGTATGGTTAGAAACTCCACAGATCATACAAGCATTGCTAGGTTTCTGATTTGGCTGCCTAGACTCCACAACAATGATACTGCTAGATTTACCTGATTTGGAACCATCTTCCCCATCAACTGCAGACCCCCCGGCCTTGTTGCCCCAAGAGGTGTTCTGATCTGCACTTGATCCCTTCTGCTCCAGCCACTTAGCCTCCTCACTGATTCTTTCTCGAAATAGTTGCATCTTTTCCCCCACAGATTTTTCTAGGGTTTGCTTGTCACTTGGACCTTCCCCATCCCTCACCCACGATTGGTGCGAGGACCAGCCCCTTCCACCCCTCTCCCAAATCTTCCACCGCCAAAATCATCATTGCCTCGGCCAAACCCAGATCTGGACTGGCCAAAGCCACCTCTCCCTTGCCCAAAACCATTCCGCCGCCCATCACCTCTTGATTGCATCTCCACCACTACCTTAGGAGCGGCTTGAACTCGAACACGCGGCCGTAGGAATTTGTCAAAGATTTGTCCCACAGTGTGCCCTACTAGTTTGGCTAGGGATTTGGAAATTGGGGAGGAGTTGGAAGGGGAACCCGATGAGGACGGGGTCCTTCTTGCTTTAAACGCCGGTCTCTCCCTCATATTGAGTACACCACCCATTACCTCTATTTCTCACCAAATTTTGTTTGCTACAAACCTCTCGTTTGGAATCAATGGTCTAATTAAAATTTATCCGGGAACCGCCTTGTTGGCCCAAACAAAAAGTTGAGTGCTTGCGCCGGTAAAAGAAGATAATGTTGTTTGCTTGCGTCGATCAAGAGAGTTGCCTCCGTTGTGAGTTTTGAGAGTTGTATTTTTTTTCTACGCGTGCTTTGCTGCTTTTGGCCGAGACCAAAAAACTTGTTAGCCCGTATTCTTGGTGAAGCCCGAGATGAGTAAACAACAAACATATATAAGGATACTACATGTGCAAAAGCAGATATTTTGATGCCAACTCTAGGCCTGCACCGCAATTTGCATTGGTTCGTCGACTCAAATGCTTCTTTGATCACCCCGTGCTCTTCCCATTGAAAAGAGAATGCTATTATGTGCAAAGCTGAAAAGCAGGGGCAAATATGCCAATACCTCCTCATTGGGACGGTCTCATTGGTCCTGCGAGTCCTGCCTTCCTGCACTTGCAGCAATGTAATGCATGGATGAAGATATCGATCAAACCCGACAACTTTGGTTCTTGGTTGCCATCTCCTGCCAAGGAGCAACGAGCAGCGTACGTACGCAAAGAGCAAGAGCGCTGCTACGGATCTAACGCCGAGAAAGCAAAAGTTTCTTTTTGTAAGGGAAACTTTCCCGTTCCCCAGCGTTCTAATAATTTCCCTTGGTATACATGGTCGAAAGGAACTTGGTCGGGGAAGTGAGACGGTGTACCCAAGTGCTAGCCCGAGGCGTGGAACTCTATACCAAAGAGACAATCATGGTCGACGGCAAGCAGAATTCATCGACGACGCAGCGAAGGAATAGGCACTGGGTGCGACCACCAGAGGACATTCTGAAGATCAATTGCGATGCTTCTTTCATCCATGAGAGCAGAATCGAGAGTTGGAGCGCCAAAATCAGAGATTGGGATGGCGACGTAGTTACAGCAGGGCGAGGGAAGGTTGACCATTTGCTACCCCCTTTCCATGCCGAACTCATTGCCTATTTGCAAGGTCTGCATATGGTTGTGAACATTGGAGCCGCCGAGTCATAGTGGAGATGGATGCGCAAGAAGTTGTGAAGTCAATCAACTCGACAAATACGACGATTCGGGCGCGGTTGTTAATTGGTGAGGCTAAGGTGTTGGTGGATTTGAATTTCAATCAATTTGAACGTAAATTCACGGGTAGACTTTGTAATAGAGCTGCTCATAAGCTGGCCGAGATGGGTTATTGATGTAACGAGGGCGAGGAAGTGGTATCCTCCGATGTACCTCATGATGTATGAGTGATCGTCGCAATGATTTGTTAGCGGTCGAGTAATGAGAAGTAACCCAATTTCAAAAAAAAAAATCCCCTTGCTTTCTAACAATGGTTAGTCGAGTATAGACATGAAAAGGTGAAATAGAGAAACGCTAATAAATTTCTGCATGAAAATGTATACTGTTATCTTTTTTTTGTCTAGCCGCACTTAATCCCGAATAGTCAAGGGATGTGAGAAAATCGTTGTAAAAAAAAAACAGAGACGTGAGAAAATGAGGTGTTTTGTCACTAATAAAGCTATTTGGTAGATGATTCTACCACGAATATGTGTGAAATGCATAAACTGCGGAACATTTCAGTCCTGAAACAATTCAGGTTTCTTCCGAAACTAAGCTAACGACGAAACAGTTCCGTAAAATGATTGTGATTTTTCACCCTAACGTTCCCAGAGAGAAATAGATGGAAACGTTTTTGAAAGAATCTAAATCTCTGCAAAATGCCACCTAAATTGTTCCTCGAGTTTGAGAGAGAGAAAAGAGGGGAGGAAGAGATAAGTAAATTAGCATCCAAGAGATATTGGCGTATTTGCCCCAGCTTTTCATGTGTAACAAACTGACAATTGTGCAAATTCTTTGATCCTCTTCTACACTCTCTCCGCGAAACAAAAGAGTGCAGAACTGAAAGAAAAGCAGGGGCAAATGTGCCATTATCCCTCGTCGTCATTGGCACGTCCCTCGCCTCGCCTGCAGTTAAAACTTGGAGCCCCGGACGCCCGGTACCCAGAGTCTCAGCATCTTGTGTCGTCTGCGCTAGACAGAAAGAACAGGAACACTCGGCGAGTCGGGGTTAGGAGGTCGGATCCAATGGCCGCAACCAGGGTCTATAACGTTAGCTTTGAGAGCGACGTCATCACGACCACCGTGACGGCCTCTGGCGCGGCCGTGGAGGGCTGGCTCCATGAGGTCCTCGCCGTCCACCGCCGCCGCCAGCACAGGCTCGTCGTCGGGCTGGACATCGAGTGGCGGCCCACCTTCAGCCGCGCGTACAGCAAGACAGCTCTCCTCCAGCTCTGCGTCGGGCGCCGGTGCCTCATCTTCCAGCTCCTCTACGCGGACTACATCCCCAACGCGCTGGGTGAGTTCCTCAACGGCGACTACACGTTCGTCGGCGTGGGCGTGGAGGCGGACGCCGAGCGCCTCTGGAACGACTACGAGCTGGAGGTGTCCCACCCGGAGGACGTGGCGGAGCTCGCGGCGGCGTGGATGCAGCGCCCGGACCTCCGCAACGCGGGCCTGAAGGGCGTCGCGGCCGCCGTCATGGATGCCCACGTCGAGAAGCCGCGGCGTGTGAGGATTGGGCCCTGGGACGCGTACGAGCTCTCCGGCGAGCAGATCAACTACGCCTGCATCGACGCGTTCGTGTCCTTCGAGGTCGGCCGGAGGCTGCTCAGCTTCGAGTTCTGATCGAGTCGTCGAAGGCCAGGCGGCCGCCGCGAGTCCCGCGTCCGGTGATCTAATTTGCAGTGCTTTTGTTACGGCATGTCCTTGTAGATTGCTTCATTCCTAGTGCATTAGATGCGTATGGGTTTGTTTTATCATCAGTAGCTGTTAAAAACAAGTTTTAGATGTTTCGGCACCGCCGGGAATGGAAGCAGAATAACCAGTCAGACAATTATGGTGGATCGGAATCGTGGATTATCGAACTAGCTATTATGATTATGATGCCTGATGATGTGTTTGTTTGCTTTAGAGCATGCAATTTTTTTTGTGGTGATTAACGAGGTATTACTATTATCAATCTAGCATCGCTAAGCATGGGTGTGATGTTTGAGCCGATCGTGACTCGGTTTAATGCTCGACTATGCTTGCCGGAGTGGAAGGCGAGACGCGGCGGCGCTGAGGAAGTGGCCACGGAGGACCGGAGGGAGGAGCGCCGGGAGGGAGCCAGGGAGGGACGACGGTCTCGATCTGCGAATCGTCAAGACCAGTCAACGTGCATCCTCTCGATGTAGCAGACGGGAGAGCGGCAGCCGGTGCCGTGACCGTAGCGTGAACCTATTGTCTGACACAACGATTTGCCATGTTCATGTTACATTACCTATGTGTCCTGCCAACGCCGAGCAATAATAGTACCACGGACACACAAAAGCAAACGCATGGTCTATCGCTTGTAGGAGTGTTGTAGTTAATGCATCTGCCTTGGAGTGTTGGACCGTTGGAAATCTGTGTTTTTTTATTGCCTTTTATTTGGAGTTTGAAATGATGCGTGGGAAATCTTTTGGATGCATGGAAATTTATGGATTCTGTAATTCTGAAGATGTTTAGCCTACAATTGTGAAAAATTGCTTGATCAACTGGTTCTGATTCATTATAAGAAACGATTTTTGAGAGAATTTGGATCCGAAACGATTTTACAAGAATCTGAAATTCCTGATTAAAAGCACCCACTCATTTGGACGTGAGAAACGTTTTCGTTCTGACGTGAATGGCGATTTTTTTTCCTTGGATTCAGAAATTCGGCACTTTCTTTAGCAAACATGGTGTTAAGAAATCCTCAATTAGGACCTTAGAGGCTATTCTGAAGACGGCGTGGCTATTCCGTAAACGTTCATTAGAATGGGAATCAACGAACGATTATCCGACATGAGTTCTTTCCTTTTTAGGAAACATGAAGTAACCATTGCTTTTAACTATGAAAAGAAATGTACACGCATATCTTTCTTCTGCTCCACTTCTGTTTGCGCATTGATTCCATTATCTTTTCGTGTGCTTATTGGCGAAAAAGATTTCATTTTCCGTTGTTACTCTCAATAGTTGCCACATTTTTTGTAAGAGCTAAAGAACATAAGTTAGACGCCATAACAGTTAGCACAAGCACGTGTGGTCTTGAAAGATGGCGGCTTCAGCTTCGCAACACGTTTTCTGATCGCTGCTCCACACTTTTGTCAGCCAAAATCATGGACTACTCCATCCTGCGGGGAGATTAGAGCCTTGTTTAGATTGCTTTAAAATTCCAAATTCTTTACATTCTTTCTTCATTACATCAAATTTTAGATACATGCATGAAACATTAAATATAGATAAAAATAACTAAATGTACAATTTAGTTGTAACTTACTCCTAGAGTTGGACAATAAATACCAAATATAAATGAAAGTGCTATAATGCTTTTTAACTTTATTTTTCGTAATCAAAACGAGAGTTGGTGATTTAGTCATTTCGAAGGCGCTGAGAAACTAGAGCCCGGTGATTTGGACGGTCTTGTTGGTCCTGCGACTCATGTGCAGTGTCCTGACAGCTTTGGTTCGCTTGCCATTTGCAGCCAAGGAGCATTGAGCAGACGCACTTATTACGCGCAGAGCAGCTGCGCTGCTACAATTCGAACGCCACAAAGCAAAAGTTTCTGTTTCTTAAAGCGTGCTATATTTTTGTGAGGAAACTTTCCCGGTTCCAGTGTTCTACTAATTCCCCTTGCAATGGTCACTAGTCGAGAGAACACATGAAAAAGTGAAATAGAGAAAATGCTCATAAATTTCTGCCAAAAATGTTTTTTTTTTCTAGCCGCACTTAATCCCGAGTAGTCAAGAGACGTGAGAAAATGAGGTGTTTTGTCACTAAGGGGCCGTTTGGAAGACGATTCTCCCAAGAATCCGTGTCAAATGCAGAAACGTGAAACGTTTCAGTCCCGAAACAATTCAGGTTTCGTCTTTGGAAGCCAAAATGCTGGAAGGCTGGTTTCACATAGATTCTACTTTTGGTACTGTATACTAATAATTATAGTTTTTTCAACTACAATCCTTTTTAATCCAACATGTTAAAATGGGTTATATCTAAGTTGTTGTTCACCCACGAAAAATCTAGAATTTTTTGAAGCACATTTCTCATCATTTTTGTATAGTTTTATTTTTTTTTAATTCGAGGACGCAAAAGCGCCCCCGGCCTTTTGATTAACAATCAACAGACCAAGATGTTCTACACAGTTCACTCACTCACTCTCCACTCAACGTCCACCTAGACACCCTCAGCCGCATACCAGCAGGCAACACAGGGGTAAAAACACTGCCAGTCAACCGACATGGCCACACATCTAATGAAAATGAAATGTCTTAGACAAAAAGGAAACTGAGACAGTAGTTTGATCTTGTTCTCTACTTCTGCTTTGTCTTCTGGCCCAGCTTTTGGCTTTTGCATTATTTCTTTTTGTCTTCAGTTCAGGGTGGACTCCAGGTCTTGCCACCATGGAGTCAGCATCATTCCCACCCCATTTTCTTCAGTAGCGCCACTGATTTGTATAGTTTTATTAAAATGCTCTTTCAAGAATCCAAATCTAAGCTAACATCCAAACAGTTTTGTAAAGTGTTTGAGTTTTCACCCTAAATGTATGCGGAGATAGTTTAGATTCAAAACGTTTCTACTAGAATCTAGATCCCTAGTAAACGCAACCAAATTGTTCCCCGGTTAGAGAGAGGAAGAAGAGATGAGTAAATTATCATCCCGATGAGGAGATATTGGCATATTTGACCCTGCTTTTCCATGTGTGACAAACTCTCACTTATGCAAATTCTTTGATACTCTCTTATACTCTCCCGAAACAAAAAAGGGTGCAGAAGTGAATAAAAGCAGGGACAAATGTGCAATTATCACTTGAAAATGGCAGGGGCACGGTCCTCTGCTTCCTAAACCTGGAGCCCTGGACGCCCGGGTACCCAGATTTCCAGAGAGCATCTTGTGCCGTCTGCGCAAGCGCAAGAGAGAAGGAAGAGGAACACTCGGCGAGTCGGGGTTAGGAGGTCGGATCCAATGGCCGCAACCAGGGTCTACAACGTTAGCTTCGAGAGCGACGTCATCACGACCACCGTGACGGCCTCCGGCGCGGCCGTGGTGGGCTGGCTCGACGAGGTCCGCGCCGTCCACCGCCGCCGCCTCCACCAGCTCGTGGTCGGGCTGGACGTGGAGTGGCGGCCCAGCTTCAGCCGCGCGTACAGCAAGACCGCCCTCCTCCAGCTCTGCGTCGGCCGCCGATGCCTCATCTTCCAGCTCCTCCACGCCGACTACATCCCCGTCGAGCTGAGGGAGTTCCTCGGCAACTCCGGCTACACGTTCGTCGGCGTCGGCGTGCAGGATGACTCGGAGCGGCTCGAGAACGACTACGGCCTGGGCGTGGACGAGATGGTGTACCTGGCGTACCTCGCGGCGGAGAAGATGGAGCGCCCCGATCTCCGCAACGCGGGCCTGAAGGGCATCGCGGCCGCCGTCCTGGACGCCCACCTCGAGAAGCCGCAGTGGGTGAGGATTGGCCGCTGGGACGAGTACTACCTCTCCGACGAGCAGGTCAAGTACGCCTGCATCGACGCCTTCGTCTCCTTCGAGGTCGGCCGGATGCTGCTCAGCGGCGACTACTGATCGAGCCGTCGAAGGCCAGGCGGCCGCCGCGAGTCCCGTCCGGTGAACTAATTTGCAGTGCTTTTGTTATTACGTCCTGTTCTAGTAGAGAATTGCTTCCTAGTGCATTAGATGCGTTTGTTCTCAAATCAATCGCTGTTAAAAACAATGGTGATGGATCGGAGTCGTGGATTAATCGAACTATTATGGTTATGATGCCTGATGATGTGTTTGTTCATGGCTTGTTGTTTGCTTTGGAGCATGTGCAATTTTTCAGTACTAGTATTATGAATCTAGCATCGCTAAGCATGGGTCATGGGTACGATGTCGATGTTTGATCTGATCGTGACTTGATCTACCAAGCCTTATTGCTCGACTATATGCTTTCCCGGAGTTGGGTGTCCATCTATATGATGTTTTTATCTAAGTTCTTCACCTAAAAAATTCAGATGTTTTTTTTGAAGCATATTTCAATTTATTTACCTTACTTACATTGTAGCGATTATATCTTTTTCAGTTATAATCCTTTTGGGTTCTAGTGGTTATGAATTTTCCTTTTTAATTTTCTCACATATTTTCAGTTCGGTTTCCTTTCATAGTTTAAATTTATGACTATCTCAAAAAGATACTTATGTGGTCCAATATACTATGAATTACAAGACCCAAAGGATTTATGACTAGAATTTGAGCTATGCGCTTCTAATCTTTTGGTTCATATAGTTGTTGATATTATTCTTGCAGTGGAGATGTTTTTAGAAAAGAGAATATATTAATAATATTTCAGCCTCTGCATCAATAGATGCATATAGCTAATTCTTATTATACCACAACACTTGCAAACTAAAAAAATAAGTCATACACATGAGAATTTCTGGACCAAGTTGCCTCATGAAAAGATAACGGTGTTATACACGTCCTTCAGCTGTCAATCAGAACACCTTACGCTGAACCTTGGTAGTGGAAATGTTGCCTTCTATGAGTGACGTTGGGTAAGCCCGGTCCTATTTCTGCTCTTGTATATTCTAGTGAATGTAAGCCTACTAAATGGAACATAGGAGAGAAAGATGTTTGACAAATCATGCACACCAATGGTAATCACTATTTTTTTTCGACCAAGGGGATTCTCATTTCTATTATGAAACGTAATGGAAATACAAGCAGAGTTTTAAGAATGGTTAAGAAGAGAAAAGGGAATACGCCAGCATCACGGCGATAGGACTGCACGCAGACAGTAAGGATCGAAGTAAAACATCTGAACCCAGAACAGCTACTGTCAGTATAAGATGGCCCAATTTCGAATGAGAATGAGTAATCATCCCAGATCTTCACCATTGGAGCGTCTCGCCTGGGTTTCAGGTGTTGGTATTTCGAATGAGAATGAGTAATCATCCCAGATCTTCACCATTGGAGCGTCTCGCCTGGGCTTCAGGTGTTGGTTCATCACTGTCTTCAGTAGCAATCCTCAACTGAGCCGGCGTCAAGTTCTGACCAGCCAGGAGCCCGACTATGATGCATGACAATTTCATACTACTTCTGCGTTGTACTGATCCATGTACTCGTAACGTGGCAATCGCACTTCCGCGTTGTACTGATGATCCATGTACTCGTAACGTGGCAATCGCAGGCTGATGTGAAGGTTCAGGCAGACCAGTGCGGTGGGCAGAGTAGTACTGTACAGCGTTGCAGCACTTGGCAGCTTTGATTCGCTTGCCATCTCCTGCCATTGAGCATTGAAACGAGCAGTCGAGCAGCAGCCGCGCTCCTACAGTACGAACGCCAGAAGCCGAGAACGCAAAAGTTCCTCAAAGCGTGCTATCTTTTTTGTTTTACTTCGAGAAAACACATGAAAACGTGAAATAGAGGAAATTCTAATAGTTTCTGCAAAAAGATGTATGCAATCATTTTTTTCTAGCTGCACTTAATCCCGAGTATAGCCGAGAGATATGAGAAAATGTAGTGTTGTGTTACAAGAGGCAGTTTGGAAGACCGAATCAATTCCAATTATACAAGAATCCGTGTCAAACGCTGGGAGTGAGGATCAAAGAATTTGCACAATTGTCACGCATTGAAAGCAGGGGTAAATGTGTCATTATCACTCGTCCTCGTAGACACGGTCACACGGCCCTGGAACGGCCCAGAGTGCCCGTGCAAAAGAGAAGGAACACTCGGGGAATCAGAGGGAATCCAATGGCCGCCATCAGGGTGTGCAAAGTTAGGTTCGAGGAACACGTGATCACCACCACCGTGACGGCCTCCGGCGCGGCCGTGAAGAGCTGGCTCGACGAGACCCTCGCCGCCGCCAACCGCCGCCCCCTCGTCGGGCTGGACGTCGAATGGCGCCCAACGTTCAGCCGCGCGTACAGCAAAACCGCCCTCCTCCAGCTCTGCGTCGACCGGCGCTGCCTCATCTTCCAGCTCCTCCGCGCCGACCACGTCCCGAGCGCGCTCAAGGAGTTCCTCGGCGACTTCCAGCACACGACGACGTTCGCCGGCGTGGGCGTGCAGGCGGACGCCAAGCGACTCCGGAACGACTACGGCCTGGAGGTGGAGCACACGGTGGACCTGGCGTGCCTCGCGGCGGAGAGGATGGAGCGCCCGGACCTCCGCAGCGCGGGCCTGAAGGGCATCGCGGCGGCCGTCATGGACGCCCGCCTCGAGAAGCCGCAGCGGGTGCGGAGGGGCCCTGGGACGCCAAGGAGCTCTCCGACGAGCAGGTCAAGTACGCCTGCGTTGACGCCTTTCTCTCCTTCGAGGTCGGCCGGAGGCTGCTCGACGGCGACTACTGATCGAGTCGTCAGGCAGCCGGCCGCCGCGAATCCCATGAACTTGCAGTGCTTTTGTTAAGAAGTATGTTCATGTTCTAGTAGTAGATTGCATCATAGTGTGCTAGATGCGTTTGTTCTCTTAATGATGGCTGTTACTATAGGTTTAATGTATGTTTTAGATGTTTCTGCATTTCTGGGATGGAAGAACAATCGGTCAGACAATCGTGGTGGAGTCGTGGATTAATTGATTATTATGATTGTGTTGCCTGATGTGTTTGTTCATGGCTTTTTGTTTGCTTTAGATCATGCAAATCTTTGTGGTGATTAACAAGATACTAGTATTATGGACCTAGCATCGGTAAGCATGGGTGTGATACTGTGATGCTGATGTTTGACAGTTTGAGCCGATCTTGACTGGTATGCTGCCCAGAGTGGAAGGCGTAACACGGCGGCGCCGAGGAGGAGGGGAATCCTCAGGCCGGGAGGCCGTGTTGCAGCATTGCCGCCTGCCAGCGCATGGGCTTGCCGTGTTGCAGCGTTGCCGCTGCCAGTACTCATGTCTCTCGCTTTGCTCAGATCGCTTGCTGCCGAGTCCCAACTCCCCCACAAGATGAAGACGCCACACACCTTTGTGTACACGGCAAAAAATTGTTCTGAAATATTGTAGTTGTTCTGAAATTTGATACTGTAACACTTAATGAAAAAATTAACACATATTTCTCTGATATCTGCAATCCATAGAAGTAATTTATAATTTATTTTAAAAAAGTAAGCATATATTTGTATTGTCCCCAAATTACACTGAAGAAATTATTATAAATCTAGTAATAAGTCAATGTAAATATAACTAGTAGAAGATAGTGTAAGTTCATGATAAATAATTTAGTTAAACGGGAGGGGTCAGAACAACTGAATGTCACCTAGACAAATCCTTTCGTTTGAGTTTGAAATGATGCGTGGAAATCTTTTGGATGCATGGAAATTTATGGATCCTATAATTCAGGAGAGGTTTGGCCCTACAATTGTGAAAATTGCTTGATCACATTTTATAAAGTGATTCTGATTCTTTTTTTTTTTTTTGAGATTTATAAGAAACGTTTTTTTAGCTGTATCCGAAACGATTTTACGAGAATTTGAATTCTCTACTAAAAGCACCCGCTCGTTTGGATGTGAGAAACGTTTCGTTTCTGACATGAATCATGAATTTTTTTTGGCCTGGATTCGGAACGAATCGTTCCGCACTTTCTCCAGCGAACATAGAAATGGGGGAAAAGGTAGTTTCAGATACAATCTTTCAGTTTGGTTGCCTCATCTAAAGATATTCTAGCTGCAAGCCAAACGCCGGCCTTGTGGTGTCCACGACAGTGAAATTTTTTTTTGACCGCTTTGATGTCAATCGACGGTGCTGCGTGCATTGACTCTGCCTTCTAAACAGGAGGAGTTTGGGTTGAATCGTGGTCAAACACAGATCCGTACATCGTTGTCGAACGCTTATTGGATGGCCTGGATCGTTGTCGTTCGGTGGTTGGCTGGGCTGAGGCGGCCCCAGCTGCAGCGTCGCTTGGGAGACGAGTTTTCTTGCAGGCTATGCGGACCTTTTTTGTTGTCATCGGTTCATTGGCCATGCCAGGGCAGCCCATTGACCGACCAGTTGCTCAACAGCTCTTCCAGGTTCTCGGTGGAGCTGGTGGCCTCGGGACCGCGCGACGGACGTGTACACGCCTACATATGTGACACTGACTGTGGGGTCATCCGATCATGGGGTCCGTGTATCAGTGACAGCTGCTTGCATTTGGTTGCTAGGCCTAGCGGGGCGAAGAGCGGTATGGATAAAAAGTGCCGCCCAGTCCTCTCTCTCGAGTGCGTTTCTGTCAGCTTCGCGAGGTATGGAGCTCCAGTTCGTCACTTTTCCTGTTCGTCTCCGCGGCCGGCCGGCCGGCCCAACTAATCCGGTGTTTCTCTACGCTGCCTTACAGTTACTGCAGCATTGAGTTGCTTGGGGGCCAAGTCCAGATCTGCTGAATAGCCGTGGAGGAGGCGGAGCAAGGCGGAATCGGAGACGGAGTAAGGCCGGAAACGAGGCGTCCACTCCTCGCTCTCCCTCCTCTCTCGCGGCGGCGCGGCGCCCAGAGGCCGCCCCCAGCACGGCGGCCGCCGCAGGAGCGGGCGAGCGCGCCCGACTCTCTAGCTCCCTCCTCTCTCGGTAACGGGCGCTGGTGCGAGGAGATGGCGGCGGCATGGCGCCCAGGTGAAGTTGCGGCGATGCGGCAGTGCAGCCCCAGGGGCGTCGCTAACACGCGGGTGCTCCGCCGCGAGCAGACAGGTGAAGGTGGCCTCCTCCATGCTCCTCCAACGGTGTGGGTGGAGCAGGCAGGACCCGGCTGTGGGTGTGGCCGCGGGACGAGGGCGGACGACGGCGCAACTCCGAGCCTCCGTGTCCTCCTGTCTTTTTTATTCCACGGTATTGTCTTTTGCTCGGTGCTTTGCCAAAAGATCTTTCCTCTGTTCTTCGCCCTGCTCGAAGCTCTAAATTAGATGCTGCACTCTTTGCCTGTGTGTATTTTTGTAGCAGAGATTGTCTACTCGCGTGGATCTAACTCCTCTACGTTCTGCTATCTTCTTTTGTTCTCGGTTCTTTTGTTTCGTCCTCTTCTCTTTCTCCTAAGTGGCCTTTGCAATTTTAGTGAACGGCTCTGAGTTCTAATTGGTGCCTCCGCAGCCAATCCCTGCTCGGTGAATTTCCTGCTTTGGAGACATCGCGTGCACCAATCCAGTCGTCCCCTCACAAGAGGCCAATGGCGGTGCGGAATGTTCAGAGCCGGGAGGCAGGCAAGGCAATGGCGACGCAGGACAGATGATCTGCAATCCGAGCCATTAAGCTGGCACGCACAAGTCATCGGCAACGTGTCTGGGCTTGATCCGCCTGTGTTTTGATCATGGAATCTGACTATCGCCTCCTCAGTCACAGGTACGTTCACTGAGCCAGAAGAGGATTAGTAGTCTAAATTAAAATGGTTACGTGCATCCTGTTTGTGGTGTGTGCAGTGTGCTATTTGACCACCATGGAGCCGTTTGTCTATGCATAATGTCCATATATTTGCAGTGATTAATGTGATTATACTCCCGATGACATATTTTGGGTTTGCATAATAGGTGTTGAATGGATGAGGATCTGATCAGATCAGAAATGGGCTAGCCAAGGCCACAACTAGAATCTTTGAGGGTATGCTCGTTTCAATGTTGGTGTATTTGAAATTCCTTTTGCTAACATCTATAGAGAATTTGATTTGATGCCATTACATCCTTTTCTTCAGGGGTGACAAAGGGGTCAGCCACACTGTGCTGCTCTCCCTATCAATATTCGTGTTCTAGCCTTGGATGAACTGATGGAAAGAGCTGATGACATTAGTTCTACAGCTTCGAGAAGAAATAAAAATTGATTTTTGAATTGCTTTGAGTTCAGTAATTTGATCTGCAATTTTGTGTTTCGGTCAGCCTTGTTGACAACAAAATAATGTCTATAATTGGAGTGTCCAAGAAGTGTGAAACAAATCCTAGAATAATGTTGCTTGGACAACTACAATGAAAGGTGATTGGTTCTCTCCAGTTATTGCATTAGTAAGATTTTCCTGTGCCTCTTGGTTAGTATACTTAATTAGCTCAAGAATAGACTATGATAGGTGTTTTGTGCCTTGTGCATTGATAGGAATAGACTGTGATGGGGCTTCATGATACAATGTTCAGTTTACTGAAAAACCTCTCATTCTAGATGAAAAGCCACTTGATCACTGTCCTTAAATGATTAGTCTATGACTATCTTTTGTAGTTTGGGGCTAAAGAAATATCAGGTCTAGCTTTTGAAAACAAGGCTGTGAAAATCCTAAAATGAAAGTTGGGTCCTGTGCATTAAAATTGCATTTTTTTCATGATGCTTCTGCTTTTATTTAATTAGCTCCACGCGCTTTCTATACACCAGGTTTCTAGCTCAAAATTAACATTTCCTGAATTATGAAGCATTTTAAATGCCATCAGAGAGTAGATGCTCTAAAAAGGTAGAACACTTGCCAGTTATGCTAAAGAAATGTTCTGAGTTGTAAATAGTTCGATATGAAATGCTCAAATTATATTGTTAAATTCATGTTGGCTGTAGAGTTCAATCTTGGATTTTACAAATGAAAATATTTCAAGGCTCCTTTCTACAAGTAGGGTGTACTGGACTTAAATATTATTACAGGATGCTTGACCCATGATGGATTTAGACAATAATCCTGTCTTTATAAATGAAATGAATAGATGAGATGGTGAGCTCATCAGGTCTGTGTTATTAATCCAATGAAAAGCATGATGTATTTTCTTGTGTTTGAGATGTTTGAGAAATAGTGTTGGTCGTTTGCCACATCCATTTGAGCTGAATTTTTATGCAGAGTTGTGTATAAAAATCCATCATGTTTTTGACTACCGAGTGGTTCTATGTTTTAGAGGATTTTTTTGGTAATTGATATGTGATGCAGCACTAATATTTACAATCTTTGCCAAATATATAGGGTGGTCTCTCAAATCTTAAGCGCCAATATGATGTGATGCATTCTCGGCAGTTGCCTCAAATAGTTCCCCCAATCTGTTCAGGTATCTTCCAGTCTGCATTTGATCTGTTCAGGTAGCCTTTGCAATCTTGTGATTACAATGAGCCTACATGCTTTCACTAATTAGTCTTACCGATCCATTTTTTAGATTGGGCTTCCTTGTTGATTTTCTCTCTCCACAATCACGTGATTCATCGGAGGAGCTGCCATTGTTATTGGACTGCAGCACTTAAGCGTAGCACTGATGTTGTATATGTCATAGAGCAATTTGTGTTTCTGTTCATGAACCAATAAGCATCTTGTGCTTTTCACTGTGAACGGAACACATGATGAGTCTACAATAGAAATTTGCAGCGGGAATTATTAAGAATAGTGTACCATCTTAGCTTATCTTTTGTAAGAAAGGCTTATTTTTCCGAATATAGCATGTCATATTCATTCTTTGTTAACATTATTCCGTTTCTCATATTGCTGTGGCCTTAACTCGCGCGCATGGGCGCGCGCAAATCACTAGTCTACGTTATTGCAATTGTATCTTTTCAGTTATATATAGTCCCTTTTTAGTGCAACAAATTAAAATGAGTTATATTTAAGTTGATCTCCATCTACAAAAAAGTTACTATTTTTTTTTTAAGAATACGTATTTAAGTTATTTAAGTTGATCTCCTACTACTAGCCAAACCGTTTCCTAAACCGATTCTAATCATCACTCGGAAATGTTTCTTAGAAAAAAATCGAAATCAAGGCCCTGTTTAGATCGCCAATTTGGCATGCCAAATTCAGCCGTTCACACATTGTAGCGCATTGTAGTAATTTCGTTTGTATTTGTGAAATATTGTCCAAATATTGATTAATTAGACTCAAAAGATTCATCTCACAAAGTACAATAAAACTGTGCAATTAGTTTTTCACTTTTACTAATGCATCGTCGTCTGGCTTTTGGCCGAACGGCCAGGCGACACGCGTCACGTTGGCGACGTGTGAGCGCGAGCAGAGGCCACGTGCGGGTTATGGGTTTGAAGCCTCCTCTGTCGGGTCCGTGTGCCTACTTTGTCTGTTTATCGGGTCCGGTCAAAAAAAGTTGTTTGCGCCCGCTACCGACGCCATTCCAATTTGGAGGAAGGGACTCGGAGCTTGTCCGGGGCGGTGAGGGCGACTGGGATTTCTCCCCGCCCTCGCCGTGCTGCTCTGTCTGGCCGGCGCAGCCTCGGCTTGCCGATTGGAGGCTCGGCCACGGTCGCCGTCGGTGGATTTCGCCGTACCTTCGGTGGTTCCCTCTCCTTTCGATTTTGCGCTCTATTGTTTGGGATTTCTCTGGATCTAGTTCTCGTAGTACGATTTGGTTGATTTGGGGAGCGGAGTGAGGAACGGTGGTGGTTGGACGGGCTGAGGGACACGACACCGGCACGACTACACGCATGGTGCCGCGCGAGCAGAGCGCTGGAGCTGGAGCCGTGCATGGCCGTTGACTGAGTGGGTGGTGGGGGCTCTCGGATGATGTATCCGTGCTTCGATTCCATGCATGATGGAGTTTGCTTAGTTTAGTAGGATTGCAGATCGAGTGTTGTATCTCCAGATTGCAATGGGATTTTGTTTATGTGTGGTGGATTGCAATAGTTGACCTGAACATTTCTTATATAAGTTAGTAAGAGCTCAGTTTTAATTAGCATCCATTTTTTTGATTGCACATTTATAAGTAGTAAATTGCACACTTAAATTGTTGAAATTATGGTGTTTAACATGTGCAATATCAAGTCTTTATAGTGATTTGTGCTAAGACGTCTTTTCCTTTTTCTTTGTGAATTGTGCCAGCCCCCACCAAATTTTTTGTCCTTGTCCTTGTCCTTTCTTAGAAAAAAAAATTGTTAATTGTGATTTGTGCTAACACACCTTTTTGTGATTGTGCTTATATAGTAAGAGCTCACTTTTTCCTGTTGATATCTAGGACTAGCCATGGGTGCACGTTGGTGGTCGTGGCTAGGCAGGGGCAGAGGATGAGTGGCACCATCCAGATATGCCAGAAAATCCCCGACGTCATTCATCTTGATGAGGTCTATGAGCTGCTCTCTCTCTCTCTCTCTCTCTCTCTCTCTCTCTCTCTCTCTCGATTTCAGTTTTCATTGTTTTCTTGATGCTTTGATTCAGTACCAAGTTTCTTTTTGAAAGAACCAAATGGAAAGTATCTGTTATTTTCTAGGACTCCTGGAGTCCATGAAAATCACGTTAAGCATAATATATTGATCTTCATTTACCAAGCTAGTAATATGAAATATTTGATTGAATCTGTTTCTTGTGATTTGTGCAAACACATGCCTCTTCTTTGTCGTTGTCTTTCCATAGAAAAAAATTGTTTCTTTTTATTTGTTCTTTGTGGTTTGTGCCAACACATGCCTCTTCTTTGTCCTTGTATTTCCATAGAAAAAATTGTTTATTGTCATTTATTCTTTGTGGTTTGTGCCAAGCACCCGCCTATCCTTTGTCCTTGTCTTTCTATAGAAAAAAATTATTTCTTGTCATTTGTTCTTTGTGATTTATGCCAACACATGCCTCTCCTTTGTTCTTGTCTTTCCATAGAAAAAAAATATTTATTGTCATTTGTTCTTTGTGATTTATGCCAAGCACACGCCTCTTTTTTTGTCCTTGTCTTTGCGCTTGTTTCATTTGGGGGATAGTTTCGTCTATTGTCCTTCCATAGAAAAAAGATTGCCCCTCTCAGTAATTGTGTTTGTTTCGATCTAGATGGATAATTTTGTATATTGTCATTCCACGAGAAAAAGATTGTCCCTTTGTATTTGTGTTTGTTTCGACTGGGGGATAGTTTTGTCTATTGTCCTTCTATAGAAAAAAAAATTGTCCTCTCGTAATTGTGGTTGTTTCGATCTAGGTGAAAATTTCTGTCTATTGTCTTTTCATAGAAAAAATGTTGTCTGTCTGTCATTGTGCTTGTCATTGTGCTTGTCAAATGTCCATCTCGTAATTGTGCTTGTTTCTAGTTAGGTGAAAAAAATCTGATTCATTGTTCAATTGTTCTGAACTACGACCTTAACTTGTGCTCTATTTTATTTTTCAGGAACCATGAGGAGATCCTGTTAGGTTTATTTGGTGCTGATTATCTTGTGGGCTTCAGTTGGTGCTAATTATATTGTGGAGTCTACTGGTCATATATGGATGTGAGAATTTACAATTCACGTCTATTTACCAACAGTTAGTACTTCCTGTCAAATGGTTGGGTGGGTGTGGGTAATTTGGAATATGCAAGATATCATTTTTTGTCCTCTGCTAGTTAGTAGTTCTGATGGTCACAACTTCTTGAATAGTTTAGAAAGTAGGGCATGCTTTTGCTTCCTCAATGTCGATAAGTGGAGTAATCATCTGTTCACATAATATCATACAAATATGCCCATGTTGATGTGTTTCTTAATACTGATGCTGATGAAGTGTAGGCTTGAGATGTCCTGTTTACCTCTATCTAAATAATATTATCTAAATAATTGATACTGATGAAGTGTTGGCTGGTTTATAAGGTCCCCACTTATATGGATTATAAGGTATTTTTACTTTAGCACACAACTATGATTTGTAAATTCCTCGACGTTACATAAAGAACTGTGTGATACCCCGTTAGGTTGTGTGTCATTATATTTTGATTATTGGCCACCGAGGTTCCGGATTTTAGTTCCCGAGTATATTTTGATTATTGTCCATAAAGAAAAAAGAAAGCATTTAGATCTCAAAGTATAGATTTCAGATTGAATGAAATCTGTTGCTCTTGGGTATGCAGGGGCCTTTGTTTGACGACATGTTCCAGCGGCAAGCGACCATCATAGGGCCTGATAGCCCCTACTCGGGCAGCGTCTTTGTCGTCACCATCCATTTCACCGAGACTACCCGTTGAAGCCTCCCAAGGTCGGTCCACTGTTTCTCTAACACTCGACCACATTGCATTATTGACTAGTATTAGTTGCACTTTTTGAAATGCGCAATTTTCATATTGATTTTTTGAAATCTTCATTACACTCGAAGGTCTTGCATTTGTAGATTCACTAGTCATGATTCTGAATCTCCTTCCGATCGGCTTCTTTGGGAGTAGGAGCAGGATAGCATGTTGAGGTAATTTTCTCAAGATCGATTCGTGTTCTTGTTGTGGTCTATCCAATTTCTAAAAAGTTTAACATTTCTTTATGAATCTTGCTAATATTTCTCAACCGACATCTGTGACTTCTAACTGTATTCGAACATGCTTCATTTGCATGAACAGTATAATCGCATTATTGACTAGTATTAGTTGCACTAGTTGAAATGTGCCATTTTTGTATCAATTTTTTGAAATTGTCAAGGTGGAACTCTGCAATGATCATGATTCCCCCTATTCTGTGGTCTATGGGCATTTGGCCATTGGGTAGGGTTGTTTCTTGTTATTTTCCCTAACATTCCAAGCCTTTTTGTTATTTGTAATATGTGGAAGCACACACCTCTTTGCGTTCGGGATCTTTGTGACTACACAGTGTAGTTTAGATACTGCAGATCCTTTAGATTCCTGCTACTATAGGTAATTTGCAGTACCGGGTAATAATGTCTAAAACCAAAATTTTCTTCATCCTACATATCCTACAGGTTCTTAGTGTAAGTCCTTACATCAATTTGTTACTAGGCACATTGGTGCTAGGTTTAGTTCTTCACTTGTCGTATGGGTTTTCTTTACTTAACTTTTGTACCATTCTTTTCAATGCACGTAACTGAATACTTCTTCAATTTCTATGAAGTTTTGACAACATGGGGCTATAATAGACGGGTACAAGAACAACAGCTGCAATGAGAAGATGCACATAGGATAATTATAAGTAGTAAACTTGCAGCAGAGTTCACAGCAATGAGCGTCTAATTGCATATAGAATTATAGAGTAAAATTGTAGTAATAACATGTAATTTTCTGGATCGAGATTCAAGCTGCATGTGTTTTCTTGCTGGAGGGTGGAATGGCACAATTGTAATTTTCTGTATGTGCTTGTATGTATTTTTATTGGGCCGATTGTGTCATTTTGGCCCAAATGAGCACCACGAGTTAACGGGTATCGGATCTTATACCCGTTAAGGTTTGGCGGGCCCAAGATTAGTTTGCGGGTGTAAATTCGCGGACCCGTTTGTGCACACAGACAGACCCGACAGTTGCATGCACTGAATCAGATCTCGGCCGTTGGATGTTGATCCAACAAGTCCCGGGACGTCGCGCAGATTTTTAAAAAAAAAAACCCCGGCGACTAGATTTTAGCAAGTCCCTTAGTTTTTATTTCATCTATATTTAAGATTATTAAATGTACCAAGTTTGATGTGACGGGAAATCTTCTTTTTGCGTAGTGCTAAAGTTGGGAGTTTGGGCTGATCTAACCAAGGCCCAAGATAATATGGATCAGTACCAAAAGCGCTATAAATTGTTCCTCCCTGGACGCCCGGTGCCCAGAGTCCCATTGTCAGCCTAGACAGAACACTACTGGCTACTGCACTCGTAGTCGGCGTTAGGAGGTCGTATCCAATGGCCGCCACCAGGGTGTGCAAGGTTAGGTTCGAGGAAGACGTGATCACCACCACCGTTACGGCCTCCGCCGCGGCCGTGGACAGCTGGCTCGACGAGGTCCTCGCCGTCCATCGCCGCCGCCTGCACAAGCTCGTCGTCGGGCTGGACGTCGAGTGGCGCCCCAGCTTCAGCCGGGCGTAGAGCAAAACAGCCCTCCTCCAGCTCTGCGTCGGCCATCACTGCCTTATCTTCCAGCTTCTCCACGCTGACTACGTCCCCAACGCGCTGAAGGAGTGTTCCTCGGCGGCTCGGGCTACGCGTCCTTCGGCGTCGGCGTGCAGGCGGACGCCGAGCGGCTCTCCAACGACTACGGCATTGTGGTGGCCAACTCGTGGGACCTGGCGGAAGTTGCGGCGGAGGAGATGGAGCGCCCGGACCTCCGCAACAAGGGCCTGAAGGCCATCGCTGCTGCCGTCATAGGCGCGCACGTCGAGAAGCCGCAGTGGCTGAGGACGGGCCGCTGGGACGCGTACGAGCTCTCCGACGAGCAGATCAAGTACGCCACCATCGACGCCTTTGTCTCCTTCAAGGTTGGCAGGATGTTTTGCAGGTGCAGTGCTTAGATGCGTTAGATTATTATTTCCTAGTGCATCACGGAGTAGATGCGTTTGTTGTTTCCTAGTGTATTACTAGATGCGTTTGTTCTCTCAACAATCGGTGAAAACAAGTTTTTCTTGTTTCTGCACTCCTAATGTATTATGATGCTTGATGCGTTCGTTCATTTTGGCTTGGCTTGTTGAGTTGTTTGCTTTAGAGCATGCAAATTTTTTATGGTGATTAACAAGGCACTACTATTATCAATCTAGCATCGGTATAAGCATGGTTTTGGGCCGATCCACCGTAACTCGATCTACGAAACCGGAGTGTAGCGGAAGGCAAAGACATAATCTGTGTCCTTGGAGGAGGAGCAGATGGAAGACATAATCTGTGTCCTTTGAGGAGAGATGGGTGATGGGTCAACCTATTGTCTGACACAACTGCTTCGCTTTGCCATGTTGCATTGCCTCCATCTCCTGCCAGCGAGCAGGCATCAGTAAACAGTACAAGCGCGTAGTTGTGTCTTGTCTCGGTGATGGTTGTGTCTTGTCTTTGTGATGCGCGGCCTTGTGTCTTTGTGATGGACATGTCTCACGCTCGCTGCCGTCCCTACACGACGCATACAGCGTTTGCGTACTGCCTACACGACGCATACAGCGTTTGCGTTCTGCCGACGCATACAGCGTTTGCGTACTGCCAAAGTCCCTGCACCGTTTCAAATTTCAAAACGCTGCTACGTTGTATTCCAGAATTTAGGTCTAGATTCACTATGCAAAAATAAGATTTTTTTATCACATTAAAATGCTGGTACATGTATGGAGTATAAAATATAGATGAAATAAAAAACTAATTGCACAGTTTGGTTAGATTTTGCGAGATGAACGTTTTGAGCCTAATTAGTCAATGTTTGGATAATTTTTATTAAATACAATGTATTTTGTCAACTTTGTACACCCCAAATTAGGGAACTAAATGAGACCTCCACCGTATTCTCATACTTCTGTTTTATACTTCTGCATGTTTTGGAGTGTTGGACACTTGGACAGCTGGGCATCTGTGTTTTTTGTTTACCTTTTAGTTTGAGTTTGAAATGATTTGTGGGAAACCTTTTGGATGCATGGCAATTTATGGATCCTATATATAATTCCAGAGAGAGGTTTAGCCCTAAGATTGTGAAACATTGCTTGATCACAATTTAAATTAATTAATACCCATTATATTCTAAAGTATATGGCGTTTTAGATTTTTTTAAATACATTGATTTATTATGTGTTGAGACCTAATGTATATCTAAGTCCATAGCAAAAGCTATGAATCTATAAAAGCTAAAACATCTTATTATCCAGAATCAAGGGAGTATAGGGCCCTAAGTTCTTGCTTCATTCCATGATCGATGCATTCATTTTGTGTTTTCTCAACGCGAAGAGCCGAAGATACCTCCCAACATACATAACATAAGGTTTGAAGCTCGACTAACCTCAAACTGTAGCCTTCTAACCAAAACTAGATGCAAAGGTGAACGAACAACATTAGTCCAAGCAGCTAAACCATTGGCAGCGTAGACTATTTGTAATTTTGTTCCTACTAATACTTAGAGTAGGCCCAATGCGGCAGTCATCAATATAAGCCTCATCTAAAAGTTACTAAACATGTGTAGATATAATGTGAAAACAAGGCTATCAACCCTAGCAAAATTGCAATAAAAATTACTTTCACTTTTTACAGAAGCTCTGAGTGTCTTCACTCTCTACAACTGGAGACTATGTCACCGACTTTTCGTCTAACATGGAAAACAAAAGGAGGAGAGAGGATTAGCTAGGGACGAGCAAATCGTCTATCAATTTCTTGCGACCTGAGTTTCTCACGATTAACAAATGGGACCGGACCGAGAGGGAGAGTAAAATATTTTCTTTGCCTTTTTCTCGTCCAACTCATCCAATGACTTTGTGGTGTTGTTAGAGATGGCCTAATAGCGTAAGATCTCGCCTCCGTATTTTAAAATACACTCTCAACTACTCAATGTTTTGTTAGATGAAGCTTTTGATTCCTCGCTAGACATCAATGATCCTCTGCGAAGCCATCGACTATTTTGATCTTGATGACGAGGCTACAAGCCAACATTCCCTGTTGGGCATGACCTCATTACCTTCCAAATGCACTATAAGAATGATGTCACTATATCTGCAAATCTAGTTTACTACCAAAACCCTAAGGCAAGGGTTCTTTGAAACCCTAATCTAACAATTTTGAGATTGGGACGAGAGTGACAAGTTGAGTTTAGTCAATCAGAATTCCGATTTATGGAAGAGATCCGGATGAGGGAGATTTTGGGACGAGAGTGACAAGTTGAGTTTAGTCAATCAGAATTCCGATTTATGGAAGAGATCCGAATGAGGGAGATTTTATTAGGTTCTATTTTATACCAATTAAAAATTCCATCTTCACAGATAGGATTTCGTCCACCAGTTGGCAGTTGCTAAAAAAAACAGAAAAGAAATGATTCCATCAATCAAAATCAAATAAAAAAAATCTCTCCTGGAATTTCTTCGTTGGCACGGTTCACCCTTTTACCCGCCGCCGTTCCCAAACCAATCTCCTCTCCCCAGTCCCCCTTGTCGTTTACGCAGGAGAGAAGGAGCGCCGCAGCCAGAGGGACGACGACGAGGCATCCAATGGCCGACGCCGACAGCTACGTGACCGAGGTGACCTTCGGCAACAGCGTGATCACCACCACCGTGACATCCTCCGGGCAGGCCGTGGAGCGCTGGATCGCGGAGATCCTCTCGGCGCCCCGCGCCGGCCGCGCCGGCTCCACCATCGCCGTGGGGCTGGACGTCGAGTGGCGCCCAAGCTACCGCGCGGACCAGAACCCGGTGGCCACGCTGCAGCTCTGCGTGGAGCGCAGCTGCCTCATCTTCCAGCTCCTCCACGCCGACTACCTCCCCGGCGCGCTGGCGCAGTTCCTCGGCGACCGCGGGGCCCGCTTCTTCGGCGTGGGCGTGGAGGCGGACGCGGAGCGGCTGAGCGACGACCACGGCCTGCAGGTGGGCACCGCGGTGGACCTGCGCGGCCGCGCCGCGGAGTGCCTGAGCCGCCCGGACCTCCGCAACGCCGGGCTGCGCGCGCTCGCCCTGGCCGTCCTGGGCGTCGACCTCGTGAAGCCGCAGCGCGTCACCATGAGCCGCTGGGACGCCTACTGCCTCAGCCACGAGCAGATCCGGTACGCCTGCATCGACGCCTTCGTCTCCTTCGAGATCGCCCGCCGGCTGCAGGCTGCTTGACGGCGAGTGCTGATCGACGACGCGGCGAGGTGATCCTGTGCCCCTCGCGGACGAGTACTGCTTAATTCTAGCCTATCCTAGTTTGGTTCGTCGGAGTTTGCTTCCAGACAATTTGTGCTAGTGTGTTCAGATTTGGTCATTGCTGCATTTTCCGGACAACTCAGCGATTTGGTTATTGGGTGATCTGTTGCCCACTGGCCACTGCTTAATTTTAAGCCTACAAAGGCTTTAAGGGTTTTTGTGATCGAAGTAGATTAATCAGACAGTTGGGGCGGGGAGTGATTCAACTATGCTGCGTTTGTTCTTGCGCTGCTTTTGGAGTACAGAGTCGCATTGAGCTCTGAGCATGCGTGTGATTTGGGCATTTTGTGTCGATCGAGGCTGGACTGCGCGAAACCGGTGCGTTGCATTGTTCATGTCACGCCGTGACATTTTCTGCCATTCACGGGACCTGACGGAAGTGGAGGGAAGAGGGCAGCGCGGGACACCGTGGACCAGTGACAGGCGGCCGCCACCGGACGCCGACGTCGAGTTCGTCCTCGTCGTTGACTGGATGACCTCGAGCGCCGCGTTCGTCCTAGCCGCCTGCGGACCTTGGTCAAGGACATCCCGTCCCCATCGCTGCATCGGGTGTCCCACGCAGAGCCCACCAGGACCCGAGGGACTAGAAAGTGGGCTCATGGCTTAAGCCCGGCGCCTAGCCATGCCGGCCCGTCACATTGAAGGCCTGGAGCCGTGTGAGGTAGTGCGGCCCATCGATGTTGAAGTATGGTGACAGCCTGACCCTGAGAGGAAGGAAGCCCAGTCGCGTGATGGTGTTGAGCGAGACGACGCGCCCGGTGCGGCAGCCCACGCGAGACGGCGCCCGCCCACTCCGTGCACGGGATAAAAAAAAAGTAGCCCCTTCAGATGCGATCGTGATGGGTTCCAATGGAAAATTTGATCAAATGGCGAAATAAAACCATAAGATGTGTGCGCACTTGATACCTGTCGCTCAAAAGAAATCTGGCAAACTATAATGCAAATCTCTATATCAAATCAAAGAATATACGAATATAGAATTCAGTTTACAGCGTCCAACCATATCATCTCTTCCAACCCTTCCAATATAATACGCAAGAAGGCAACATACTGTATAGTGGATATAGGACCATTTCATCAATATTTGAAACTGAAATGGCTCCACAAATACTACACCAAACGCATAGAAACAAATTCGAGTCAAAATTCCAGCCTGAAATAGATGATTCATAATTATTATTGATTAATCAAGCGGATCATTTTCACATAGCAAAATAAAATTACCTTTCCCAGCCTTTGATATGATGACACATTGACACCCCTTGCGTCTCCAATATTTTCCACGATAAAGATATTCACCACGACCACTGTACCGATGCAGTTGACCCATCGTGTCTGAGAGTTCCTTCATCATCCGAGAAATCTCTAACTCTATACATGTTTCACCTGCAACTGCAAGCTTTTGTCGCTCCTTTCAGAAAAAAAAAGGTTTCACCTGCAAGTTATCATGTGTCATCAGGTAGGTGATGACTGGGTGACAGGGGCGGACCCACAGGGTATGCAAGGCGGTCCACCGCATACCCTGTGGGCCATGTCGGGTACTTAATACTATTCTATAAGCTGATAAAAATGTTTGGGATTCTATAATTACTAATGTATCAGAATAGCCTGGTGGAAGGGACGCTCGGTCTCAAGCAAGAGATCAGCGGTTCGATCCCCCACGCCCTCATTTTTCTCTTTCGCCTTTATATTTTTTTTGTCCCATGCATACCCTGTGTCCCATTCCTAGGTCCGCCACTGCTGGGTGACGAGAAATGGACTATTAACATGGAAGTGCTTTTTCCCTAAGCACGTTTTTCATTTATTAAGAGAAAAATAAACTTGGAAATGCTTGCACTAGCCAGCAAGTGTTACCTGTTCCATCTCCCGTTCATGCATCTCTAGCACTGTGTCTTTTCCTGCTGTCTGCTGGAATGCTCGTAGCACTGAATCATGTCTGCATGCATCAGCTGCTGAGCACGGGTATATATTCCAGATGGTCGATTTTGCCAGTGCAGAAAAAAGAAAGGGAGATTTAGGTCGAGCTTCAGCGAAGGTGCTGAAAAAAAAAAAAGAAACGTTGTGATGAGAGGAAACATTCCAAACATTGTAACGAGTGAGAGGAAACAAGTTTCTGCATGCGTTGATTTCCTGCAGCGTTAACGGCCACCGATGACGCAGTCCAGGGGAAAACCGGAGGGGCCGCCAATCACGGTGAGACGGAAGACGCGAATCGCAGAACCATATCTTGTGTCCGCCCCTGCTTACTCGGACCTGGCACGGCTCGCACCGCAAATCCTGGTCGGTTCCTGCATGCAGGTCGCTGCTCGGATTCGGTGGCTCAGTCGGAGCCCCGTCCTCTCTCTCGTCTCATATATCGATCGAGATCGGGATCAAGCCGTCGTCAACGTAACCCATCTCGTGCAGCTCTGCGATCCATGGTCTGTCCGGCCGTGCTCCTGAGAGACGACAAAGTTGAAAGCCCTCCTGCCATGACGACGGGCACATACGACACCGACGTCGTCATGGACGACGGCACCGTGATCCGGACAACCACCACGTCCTCCGGCGACGCCGTCGACCTTTTCCTCCGAGAGGTCGTCCGCAAGCAAGGCCATGACCAAGGCCATCCCCGCATCGTCGGCCTCGACACCGAGTGGCGCGTCGTCCTCGACGAGGCCGGGCGCTGCAGGAACCGTGTGGCCGTGCTGCAGCTGTGCGTGGACCACCGCTGCCTCGTCTACCAGATCTTCCACGCCGACCACGTCCCGGACGCCCTGAAGGACTTCCTCGCGTGTCCGGAGCGCCGCTTCGTCGGCGTGGCGGTCGACGGCGACGTCAAGCGGCTGTCCGAGGACTGCGGCCTCGTGGTGGCCGACGCGGTGGACCTGAGGCGCGTCGCGGCGGAGGCGCTCGACCGACCCGAGCTCCGGAACGCGTCGCTCAAGACGCTCACCCGCGAGGTCGTGGGCGTGCTCATCAACAAGCCCAAGTCGGTGACGCTGAGCAAGTGGGACGCGCCGCGCCTGTCGACGGAGCAGGTCCAGTACGCCTGCATCGATGCGTTCGTGTCATACGAGATTGGCCGGCTGCTGCTCGCCGGTCAGTGCGCGGAACGGGCGGCGACCGGTGCAATGATCTCACCGTTCATTTCCTCCGTGGTTCCGGTGTCTTAAGGTTTGGACTGTGGACATCATTTTCCTAGCGTCACTTTGTTTAAATTTATTACTAGGTTCAGGCACTACAGCGTTGCACTTGCCTGCTGCAAAGTGCAAACCTGCAAGAACAAGCATGTGAAGGTGTAATTCTAATTTTTTTAAACAACAAAAGAAAATTACACCTTCACATTAGCTAGTACTTAATGTATTTTGTGCCTTTTCTGAACGGAATTTTGATGCTTCGATCTTTGGGCCTTGTTTAGTTGCCTCAAAATGTTATTTTTTTTTTCAAAACTCCCCATCACATATAATCTTTAGATGTATGCATGGAGTATTAAATGTAGGTAAAAAATTAACCCAATTATACAAGTTTGTCTCTAATTTACGAGACGAATCTTTTGAACCTACTTAATCTATGATTGAATAATAATTATCAAATTCAAATGAAAATGCTACAGCGCTTTTCAGCGAAATTTTAGCCATCTAAACAAGGCCTTGATTACATATTTTGTTATTTTTAGGAGCATTAAGATTTCCACAGAGGTAGAAATGTATAATGCTCCTCTGGGATCGACCCCATTCCATTCCATGGCGCAAATTTGGTATGGGAAATTCTCTAGCTTGTTAAGTTGGACAGTGTTGATCGTTGCCTTTGTGAATTGTGATCAGGAAGAAGAACAAGCTACCGCATCTTGTTTCGTTAATATGTTCATGGTCACGGGCTAGATATATATAGTGGGAGCTATTATGTCCTCGATCACGAAATGATTGTGCTTGTGCCAATCGTGAGACTTCGTGCCCCCTGTTTTGCTGGTGGATGGATATCAGGCAGCTGCGGTCCGACAATTGGTCTCTTCGCAGGTCTATTCAGAATGTCTGGTCATTCAGAAATGCAGTCACACAATCGTACAATACTATTGTCTCTGGAGCCAGAAGGGGAGCAGTCTTATACAGTGAGGAAATCGCATCAGTTAAGAGCACGGGTGATTTTATTTGGGTTGGTCATTTTACTATTACCTACTGCTCTCTTTGTTCTAAGTTGTTGGATGTTTTAGGATTTGTTTGGAATGAAGGAATACAAAACAAAGGAATAGAAAAAAGCCCAACAATAGTGAAAAACTACCAGATTCTAAAACACATGAGTTGTATACTTTAAACTATTTGGAATGAAGGAAAAAATAGTACATGAATATGAACAAGCACAACAAGCAAGAGAGAACAAAGATTCTTTCACTTGGGTTAGAGAGGATGTTTTATTTCCTATGTTTTGCATCACTATAGTTTCCTTTCAATTGGAAAGGAATTCAATTTTCCTTTGTTCCAGACACTATGATATGATTTCTTTCCTTTGATATCTATTTCTTCAAAAATTCTTTGAAAATCTTTTGATCGAAACAGGGCCTTAGCTTTTCTAAAAATTAAAAAGAAAAAGATTGACTTGGAAAGCAAGATGTACATAAAACGAGACCTAAAACATGTTACTTGATCAAATCAGACTAAACTTTAGCACATACTGCTAGATTATTACAGAGTTGAGTAGTTCAGTAATGGGATCTAATCAGAGAACGAGATCATCCTTTGCCTGTCATCGCCGCGCTGGGACAAAGACTAAACACGCAACAAACAAACTGGAGCTAGATTATTACAAAGACGGAAACATCAACGAGTACCACAGTACCTAACCCTGCTGCACCACCAAGAGTTTACTGAAACGGCATGACCTTCTTGCCGTCCCCTAGCGCCTTCGGTCCGAGAGGTAAAGCCATACCGGCGGTGAGCGGCGCTCATTCGACGGCAGCTCATCTAGGAACGAGATGGACTTGTCTGTCATGCAGTACCTGCCAATGTCGCAGCACGGCTGGGTCTCCGCCGGGTCATCGACGATCCAATTGTCGGCCTCGGACCTCACGGAGATGTTCTGGTCTGCCCTGTGGCAATGGTCGTCGGTGAAGTAGATGCAGTCCGCATCAACGTCGTGCTCCGAGGCGGCGAACGACCTGGGGCCGCTGCCGCCCAGGAACAGAACCTCGCCGTCCAGGCTCTGCAGCTCCACCCATGCTTCGAACGTGTACCCCTCTTGCTGGACTGGTACGCGGTTGAAAACCTTGAACATGCTGGTGCTCCGAACGCCGCTGTACCTGTTGCCCCAGCAGTAGTGAAGGACCGGATACGGCGACGAGAGGGGGGGGTGAATGGGAGCCTAAAATTTCTCTCGAAATATTTAGACTACGTCCCGAGTTCACCGCCAAAAAACACGCAAATTCTCCCAATCTAAAATACTCGTGTCAACCGGTGACGTGAGTACCTAGATAAATTCTTTAGGACGATAGAAACCCAATGCAACAAGCGGAAAGCGAATCGGAGCACAGACGACGAAACTATGCACAAGATTAGAAATCAGAGCTAGTGAAAATTCTCCAGAAATTCAACAGAAAATTCGTTCATCCACCTCAACTAATACTGGAAAGAAAGAGCAGCTTAAACTGCTTCTAACCGATGAATTACAGGGCCAATTTCTTTGCCATCCAGAATAGCGAGGAGAATAAAAAACAGGAAGCAAATCTCGTGAGCTAAAAGCTAGTTCTGTTGACCAATCAACATCGAGCACAGGAGGTCTCCTAGCTCACGACCAAAAGAGCCTGCATAAATCAAAATCACTGAGCACGAAGGCTGCAGACCACAACTCAGAGCCAAGACAATATTTTGTCCAATCAAAAAGGAGAAGATCTGCAGCTATGCGTGTTCACAGAAACAAATTGGAAGAATCAATTTTGCCACGCATACTGGTTTGAGTACAAGTCAAGGACTTGCGTTGAGACCTCTCTCTTTCACGGCGGCTAGAGGAAGGAAAATCCTAAAAGAGAAAATGGAAATGGAAGAGGTGAGGGGAAGGAGACCCTCATCCTTTATTTATAGGGCGGGTCTATTTTACATTCCTTCTTTGCCCTTGGATACATGAAGAGCCACACCACTTAGCCAGGGGCATAAGGGTCCAACTCAGGCTTCACTTGATCCGACGGCCACCGCGCCTCCTCACCGGTAGCCTTGCTTCCAAACAATCTCCCCGATGCCGCCACGTGTCGTCCATCCGCATCGGGACCTCCGCCCCCGGTTTTGAGGCGCAAACCAGGGAAACCCGCCGCCGATGGTTTTGAGGCGAAACCACCAAACCCTCCGCGAGTAGCGTAGCCGATACGCATCCCCCGCCGTGTACACTTGCGCTCGTCGATGTCCTACTGCCGGCCACCACGGCCGGCCACCCGGTCCTCGGGTCCTCGATCCAAGCCTCACGTCCGCCCTTCACCGCACCCGGTCCGTCGGCACGGCACACCCTACTTGATCTTCACCGACCGTCGACCACCGTCTCCGAGCTCGACACCCGGACAACATGAGCCAAGAGACACCATTGTTTGACACGAAGCCGCGTGCCACGGTTAGTAAGACTCACACACGCCTTGTGTTGGCATGTTGACGATCACTCATCACACAAAGGTCCACACAATGGTTATGGTAAAAACCATGTGGCCTCAATCTCCCCTTGATGAGTGCATTGTCAACACCAACACAAACCGGAGACAACCCATCCAAATGACCAAGAGCCAAAGAAAAGCGAAAACGGGTCATTTGCAATGAGCAAAGCAAAGTCACAACTTGGTCCCCAAAGACATGGGCAACGGCTCGACGCGACCAAGAAAACCAAAGCTAGCCCTCAAGAAGAGGCAAAAGGCTCAACACCACTAGCAAGGCAAATAAAACATGAAGAACCGCTAGACCCTCAAGAAGAGGCAACGGCTCAACACATCTAGCAAAAGCAGCTCAAACTCGGAGTGCAAGGCAAAGAAAGCATGAAGAACTCGCTAGACCCTCAAGAAGAGGCAACGGCTCAACACATCTAGCAAAAGCGGCTCAAACCGGAGTGCAACTCCCCCTTGACAAATGCATACTCACAAATGAGCTCTCTGGATTTGTGGATGTTTCTCCCCTTGTTGGCACATGCACTTATCAAGATTAGATCAAAAGAGACGCAACTCCCCTCAAATCATGCCATGAAAGAAATGCAAAATGACAGAGCTTCACAAGTATAGCAATTTGAGTACATGGATGATCTAGCAAGTATGGCAAGTGTATAACAAATGGCACAAGACAAAACCAATGCTCAAGCTGATCAAGTGGTACGGAGTATGAAACATAAGCATTTGATCAGGTGTTGGGCATTTTATAAAAGGTGTTCACCAAAAAGAATAGCACCTGGCACATGTAAGCAGGAGATCAAACAAGTGCTAACACATGTATACAAGAGTGAACTACCCCATATAACGGTCACACATCATGTCTCAAAGATACACTTAACAACACTTGTAACTACAACATTGATCAGAGTTAAAACAGTAGTTAACAAGGTTTCATTTAGACATGTGTAAACGAGAGGATCAAAAACTGTCCGCCAAAAAGATTGTTTTTATCATGTTTTTCAACCACGCCGAGTTCATCCCTTAGTGCAAGTGGGAAGCTGTCTCGTCACGAGTGGTTGTGGACTAGCACTACAATGCCCAAGTTCATCTCACTCGAATGAATGAGAAGCAATCTCGTGACATTGCCGTGGGGACGTAAAAGATCCAACTCAAAACTTTTCATCATTTCTTAGCTTAGACATCAAGTTTTAGCACAAGATTATCAAGAGATCCGAGCTAAGTGAATGACTCAAGAAACATGAGACATAGCAACTCAAGCATACATATGAAAGCAACAAGGTTCTCACAAAACCTACACATGCTAGTTGCCATCTCAAAGGTGAACATTTTTCGGGTTGCATCAAGATTTAAGCGGTTCACATTTAGAAAATAGGCTTAGCTCATAACATGTAACAAGTGATCGAAGAAGCCTAAGCCGCAAGCTCCAAGTGACATACACAAGACATACTAGCAAGAGCATGAAAGTAATCAAAAACTACTATAGTCATGAAGCTCAATAAAGATAATATGATACATGATGATATGCAATATGATACACATGTAAAACCAAACAAAAACAAAGAAGAAAGCCAAAGATCATACTATACATCAAAATACAAATACCCTACTCTAAAAGGGTAGCAAATGCCCAACTCCGCTCTCAAGTGGGCAAACCGGGTTTGATCGAGGGGCTTTGTGAAGATATCGCAAAGCCGTTCATGGGTTCTCACAGTGAAGGTCTATGTCTCCTTTCTCTTGGTGATCTCTCAAGAAGTGATATCGGATCTCAATGTGCTTGGTTTTTGAGTGGAGTACGGGTTCTTAGCAACGCTAATGGCACTAGTGCTCACATCGAAAAGAGGCACTTTCCTAAAGTTCAACCCATAGTCTCTCAAGGTAGCAACCACCCAAAGCAACCGAGAACAACACGCGCCGCCAGCCGACATACTCGACCTCACAAGTGGATTGGGAAATAGAAGACTGTTTGCGAGAAGACCAAGAGATCAACGACGAACCCAAAAACTCACAAGTTCCCGAAGTGGACTTTCTCTTAATTCGATCACCCGCATAATCGCATCGAATAACCCGAAAGAGAGAGAGATGAAGAGGTCGAGTACCATAGACCAAGCTCGGGAGTGAAGCGAAGGTACCGTAAGATGCGTTTGGATACTGCCGATGCGAAGTGCGCGGTGAAGACTGGAAAGCGTGCGCAAAGCAGACGGCGAACTAGATGTCGGGCCTTGTCGCCGTCGAGTACAAAAACGACCCGATCATGCTGCGGTACTCATTCGGTCCATGACTTCTCCTTCTAGATCGGCATCCAAGGCGGTCGTGGTCGACATGGGAGTTTGAAGTGGCTTGGCATCACTCATGTCGAAGCGCTTCGAAGATCCTTCATGTACTTGCCTTGATGTACAAATGTCCCTTCTCGAGTTTGCTTGATTTGCAAACCGAGAAAGAACGCGACTCACCCATCATGCTCATCTCGAACTCCCCGCTCATCATATCTGAAAACTTTGCAACAAGAGCATGTGACGAACCACCAAAAATGATGTCATCGACATAAATCTGCACCAAGAGAGTGTCACCGCCATGCTTGAGGAGAAACAAGGTTTTGTCAACCGACCCCATGGTAAAACCCTTACCCAAGCAAAAGGACTTCAATCGCTCATACCACGCTCTTGGGGCTTGTTTGAGACCATATAGGGCTTTGTGGAGTTTAAAAACATGGTCGGGATGCTTGGGATTTTCAAAGCACGGGGTTGCCTCACATACACTTCCTCATCTATGTACCCATTCGAAAAGCGCTCTTTACATCCATTTGATACGACTTGAACCCTTTCGGCCGCATAAGCTAGGAAGATCCTAATGGCTTCTAAACGGGCAACAAAAAGTTTCCTCATAATCTATCCCCTCTTTCGACGGTACCCCGAGCAACCAACCTAGCCTTGTTTCTCACCACAACCCCATCCTCACTCGCTTGTTCTTGAACACCCACTTGGTTCCTATGGGATGACACCGAGGTGGAGGTGGCACTAAAACCCACACTTGGTTTCTCTCAAAGTTCTCAAGCTCCTCATGCATGGCATTCACCCAATCTGGATCAGCTTAATGCCTCAACCACTTCTTTGGGTTCGAAATTTGCAACAAAAGCGGGAATGTGCAAAGTGCGAAATCTCATAAGATCCGTTGCGAGTGACCCGCTCATTTATGTTACCGATCATGGTTGAAGGAGGATGGCGATCTTGAATGTGTCGCGGTGCTTCCCTTGATGAAGACGCCTCCCTCGACAAAGAGCTGGAGCTCCCTCGGTCTGCGGCTGAACAAGCCGAGGAACCTCGTCGTACGGTCCCCATGTGGTAGAAGATGTGGGAGTGGGACCGTCAACGGAAGTAGTCGTCGCGAGGTCAATCAAGGCAGCCGGTGGAGTCGGCTCGGGATCACCCAATCAGCATCGTCCCGCTCCTCCTCCACAAAAATGCTCTTGTTCATCTCCTCATCACCCGCACTTTCAAAGACAGGAGAAGAACAGGGTGCGGTCTCGTCGAAGGTGACTTCACAAGTCTCCATGACACGGTTACTCTCAAGATTAAGTACTCGATAAGCATGCGAATGAGATGCATAACCAAGAAAAATCCCGTCAGAAGATCTCGATTCAAATTTGTCTAAGTTTCCCTTCTTCAAGATAAAGCACTTGCAGCCAAACACACGAAAATGGCTCACTTTGGGCAAACGACCAAACCGCAACTCATAAGAAGTCTTCTTTGTAAAAGCTCTAAGGAAGATGCGATTTGAAACATAACAAGCCGTGTTGATTGCTTCGGCCCAATAGCGCCTAGGAGTCCTATGCTCATCAAGCATCGTCCCGGCCATCTCAACAAGGGTCCGATTCTTGCGTTCAACAATCCCATTTTGTTTGTGGGACATATGGCGAGGAAAACGATGTTCAAGACCTATGGATGAGCAAAGGTCTCAAAACGAGTATTCTTGAATTCGGTGCCATTGTCACTTGCGAATAGCTCGCATGGCATGCTTTGGTAACTCATTTTGCAACCTTAAGATCAAGTCATGAACATGAGTAAAAGCCTCATCTTTGCTTTTCATGAAAAAGACCCACGAATAGCGAGAAAAGTCATCAACCACAACCAACACGTACCACTTTCCACCATCTCGACCGGACCCGAGCCGGACCTACGGTGTCCATATGTAAAAACTCGTCGGGCCCCTTGGTCATCACTTGGTTCACGGAGGATGAGAAGCTGCAATCATCTTCCCGTGACCCGGCACGGATGACAAACAAGATCCTTCTCAAACTTGAGCTTGGGCAAACCCCGAATTAGATCAAGTGAGCTCAATCTTGCAAGCAAGTCGAAACTCAAGTGACCAAGTCTGCGGTGCCACTTCCCGAGCTCGAGGAGTAGTTTGCCATCAAACAGCGGGAAAGACCAAATGAGCGAGAAAAATCAGCACGAAACACTTTCCCAAAAGGCACAATCTTGCAAACGAGGTTCTCCCCGAGCATCAAGAACACGACAAAGTCTTGGCTTAAACCGAACCTCAAAACCGTCATCAAGAAGCCGAGAAACGAAAGCGAGTTGAAGTGCAAATTTGAAACCAAGGCCACATCCTTAAGCACAAAGTTCTCATTCGACGGATGGACCCACGTGAAAGCACTTTACCCTTGCCGTTATCCCCAAATGTAATGTATTCACTACACTTCATTTGGGTGAGGCCGGAGAACCATTTTGAGTTCCCGGTCATGTGTCGAGAGCAACCGGAATCAACTAACCACGTGTTCTCCAGCCCTTCATCCTGCATCAATAGCGAGACATGGGATGAGCAAATGATCCAACACTGGGTTAGTAAACCGAGGAGAGAACCGGTGTTGGCTCATTCGCCCACGAGAAGTGTTAACAAAAGCATCATGCATGCCATGTCCCATTTGAGTAGAGCGATCACCACGACGAGAAAAACGTGGTCCGCTCATCCCGTAAGACGAAAGCCACGGTCACGAGATCCAAGGTCATAAGAAAAACTCCGAACCCCGCCGGCACGACCACCTCGTGGTCTCACACCTTGAGGCCTAGGTCCTTGAGGTGTTGCACCTCTTGGCCTAGCACCGTGCCTCGGAACGTGGAGCAAACACACCATGAGTAGAGTTATGGAAAAGCTCATACTCATGCCGCTCATCTCTCTTCCTCCGAAAGCGAACTCAAACAAGTGACCATCATGGTGACAATAATCACGTGATACACCTCTCTCTTGGGTGGTGGTTTACTCACTCTCTCATGGGTATGGGTCACTCTTTGGGTTTGCTTGTTCTTTGGAGGGTTTAATAGAGATGTCGGGAAGTGTGTCAAGTGGGTTCCTTAGGTGGTTTGGCTTGGGAGTCCACACTTGTTTTGGAGGTGAAACTTTGGGAGGTTCCTCAAACACACCATCTTTCACACCGGGCTTGTTAGGCCGAGGTGGAGTGATTTTGATCAACTTGGGAGTAGTGGAAGGCTTGGTGGATTTCTCGGATGCACTCATACCACCGTGTTCACCAACCTTACCAAAAACATTTTCACCTTTCCCACCCGTAGCAAAGCCTAATCCCGTTGTGTCGTTCCCCTCTTGAACCGACTCATCATCATGCCAAGTGCGGTTCACCGCAAGACAACCAAGCGAGCATGGACCGAAGATTTGTGATTTCTTCTTCGGCCCTTTTCTTGTCATGCCTACAAGAGCCTAGTTCTAATTCCAAAGCTTCACAACAAGCACATCTAGAAACTTGACTAGTTTTCTCTAGCATGGCAATTCTAGTCATTTTCTCACCTAGCTCGGACTTCAACTCATCACAAGATTTGCAAGGACTCACGAGAGAGACCTAGCCTTAACCTCATCAAGCTCATCTACCAAAGCCACATACTTAGACGCACATCGGCTAGGTTCGCCATATGAATGGGACAAGCATCACACTCGGACTCATCGAGATGTGCACGAGACTCCCTAACGAGACTCTAGCTCTTTGACAAAGCAAGCTCCCACTTAGCCTTGAAATCTTTTCTCTCACGAGCGGCACGCTTAAGCAAAGCATCTTGACTAAGCAAAGTGGTAGTCAAGTTATCAACCTCAGCTGACAAGGGACTCGAGATTTTGTTCTACCTCGGGCTCGGTGTCGTCGTTCTTCTCAATGCTTGGGGTAGACTCGTCGAGTGCCATGGTGCGAGCCTCCAAGCTTGGAGTCGGCGAAGAAGCCGCCCGTTGAACTTGTTCTCGACCTTTTGCTCGGCCTCATCATCACTTGGAGGTGAGCCGCTTGTCGAGTCGTCGTCAAGATCGGCGAGGGATGCGAGGAAAGCTCGCAGCCTTGCCTCTTGCTTCTCAAGGTACTTCTTCTTGGCCGGCTTCCTTGTCGAATCCTCCCTTGTACTTGTATTTGTACTTGTACTTGGGTGCGAAGGACTCGTGCTTGTCCTTGCGCTTCTTTGTAGTCGTTCTTGTTGTTGTAGTGGTTCTTGTCGGCCTTGGGACAGTTGGCGACGTAGTGGTCGGGATCTCCACACCCGAAGCATCCTTGCTTGGTGATGCCACGCCGGCGATTCAAGCGGTTGTTGTGAAACCGTGAGAACCGCTAATCACCAAGGCGAGCTCGTCGTCCCCAAGAGCCTCTATCTGCTCCTCCGTAGCCGAGACCGAGAAAGACAAGGCAAAAGACAGTTGTGAAGGGTTAGTCAAAGAACTTGAACCTCCCGTGCACGAGACCAAAGCCATGGTAGGGCGAGACGGATTTCGATCCTCGCACGTCGTCGGTGGTCAATCTCGGTGGACTTGAGCTTCGAACAGCTCATCCACGGTGAGAGTCTCATAGCTGGGCGATTCGATGATCGCCGAGACCTTTACTTCCCAAACCCTCCGATCTAGAGCATATAGAAGCTTAAGCGCTCTCTGATGATCGTCATAGGGCATCTGAGGGTTGTTTGCCCTCATCTTGTTCACGATGGTTTGAAAGCGAGTGAACAAACAATCAATAGATTCACCATCGATTTGAACAAAGTTCTCATACTCTCTCTTGTGTGTCTCATAGAGTCTGGTCTTGACATGGGCGTACCCTCATGGTATTTACTGCAGTCTAGACCCGGATCTCTCAGCGATGGGTACAATCGAAACACGCTCAAATTCCTCCATAGAAAGAGCGAAAAACAAGACGGTTACGCGGTGTTGTTCGCCTTGTGTTGGTCGATCTGTGCTTGGTCAACACGGGCAGCAAGTACCACGTAGTCCGCATTCTCACGATCTCCCAAACACGCGAATCAATCCCTTGGAGATGCGCCGACATGCGGATCTTCCAATAGGGATAGTTCTTGCCATCGAAGTGCGGTGGCTTTCCAAGCCCACGGTTCTCTATGATGTCGCCTTCGGGGATCACGGACCGATTAAGGTGAAGTGATCCTTAACCGGCTTTGATACCAATTGAAGGACCGGATACGGCGACCAGAGAGGGGGGGAAGGAGGGTTGAATGGGAGCCTAAAATTTATCGCGAAATATTTAGACCACTGTCCCGAGTTCACCGCCAAAACACGCAAATTCTCCAAATCTTAAATACTCGTGTCAACCGGTGACGTGAGTACCTAGATAAATTCTTTAGGACGATAGAAACCCAACACAACAAGCGGAAAGCGAATCGGAGCACAAACGACGAAACTATGCACAAGACTAGAAATCGAGCTAGTGAAAATTCTCCGTAAATTCAACGAAAAATTCGTTCATCCACCTCAACTAATACTTGGAAAGAAGGAGCAGCTTAAACTGCTTCTAACCGATGAATTACAGGGCCAATTCCTTTGCCATCCCGAATAGCGAGGAGAATAAAAACAGGAAGCAAATGGGTGAGCTAAAAGCTACTGCTGACCAATCAACATCGAGCACAGGAGGTCTCCTAGCTCACGACCGAAAGAGCCTGCATAAATCAAAATCACTGAGCACGAAGGCTGCAGTCCACAACTCAGAGCCAAGACAATATTTTGTCCAATTAAAAAGGAGACGAGCTGCAGCTATGCGTGTTCACAGAAACAAATTGGAAGGATCAATTTTGCAAGCCGTGACTTTCTAGTATCCAAGAAAATCTAGTACTAGATGAAAATTACTGGAGACAAATACGAGAGCACGAAACTGATGTAAAAGAACTGAAACTTATCCCTGCTAGCGCTACTCAAGATCGACAACCACCACCAGATGCTAGTTGCTCAAATCGATGAACTGTACATGCTTCTGAAAAATACTCAAGTACCTGGATAAGCGGCCGGCGGAGATAAATCACAAGGACCCTGTGTTGTGCATACCGGCGCTACGCTCGATACTCTACCTCGATGGGTGAGTCCGGAGATGGGAGCAGAGGCTACAGCAGGATCCCCTCATCTTGATCTGGTTTCAAAAGCGACGAAGAACGGGCAAACAAGGGGACGAATCACGGGTCCACGAAACGCGGCTCCCGTGTCTGCGCTAGGCTAGGAGCGTTTGACCTCGGCCCGATATACACCACGGGTGCTTGAAGCCATCACTGGTCCGCTTGCACGGAAACCCAGCACACGTGAGAAAAAGGGCAGCTACCAAATCGACAAGAGCACAGACCAAATCAACTCGAAAACCCTGAACAACTCAAAAATCACGTACACATGATTAAACCCGGAGGAAACAGGATTCTCGGCGACCCGCTTGCCACGCACACTTGGTTTGAGTACAAGTCAAGGACTTGCAGGACCTCTCTTTTCACAGCAGCTAGAGGAAGGAAAATTCTATAAGAGAAAATGGAAATGGAAGAGATGAGGGGAAGGGAGACCCTCATCCTTTATTTATAGGGCGAGGTCTATTTTACATTCCTTCTTTGCCCTTGGATACATGAAGAGCCACACCACTTAGCCGGGGCATAAGGGTCCAACTCGAGCTTCACTTGATCCGACGGCCACCGCGCCTCCTCACCGGTAGCCTTGCTTCCAAGCAATCTCCCCGATGCCGCCACGTGTCGTCCGTCCGCATCGGGACCTCCGCCCCCGGTTTTGAGGCGCAAACCAGAGAAACCCGCCGCCGATGGTTTTGAGGCGAAACCACCAAACCCTCCGCGAGTAGCGTAGCCCATACGCATCCCCCGCCGTGTACACTTGCGCTCGTCGATGTCCCCTGTCGACCACCACGGCGGCCACCCGTCCTCGGGTCCTCGATCCAAGCCTCCCGTCCGCCCTTCACCGCACCCGGTCCGTCGCCACGGCACGCCCTACTTGATCTTCACCGACCGTCGACCACCGTCTCCGAGCTCGACACTGCAGACAACATGAGCCAAGAGACACCATTGTTTGACACAAGCCGCGTCGCCGGGTTAGTAAGACTCACACACACACGCTTGTGTTGGTATGTTGACGATCACTCATCACACAAAGCGCTGATAGTTATGGTAAAAACCATGTGTCCTCAGGTAGCGCTCGATCATGAGCAACCGGCCGCGGGACTCGACGCAGTACCGCCGCTCGAGGTCGGGGTCGAGGTAGGACAGCCGGTGCTGGTACGGTGCCCCTTGGTCCTCTTCGTCTTCGTACTCAGGATGCTTGTGCAGAAAACCTCCACCATTCATAGGCTCGACGAGCAGGTCCGCATCTTCGTCCACGTCGAATACTAGCATCATGTCCGACGCCCGTCCCAAAACAGATGAAATCGTCACCCCGTAGAGCCTCCCATTGCAGAAGGTGATGTCGTCGAAGCGATCATGGATTCTTTGGAAGCTCACCATCCTCGGTCGACGCCAAGAAGGCTGCCCCGGGCGGCAGAAGAAAAGCTCGCCGGAGTCGACAATGGCTGCGACGATGCACCGGCCTGGGTCGTCCACGGAGGGCGCGCAGGAGAGGACGGCCTTGCGGATGTACGGCTCCCGCTGGTTCCTTGGCGGGTAGTATTCCACCAGCTTGCTGTAGTCCGGCAGTAACCAGCTGCGCGTGATGGTGCGCTGGTGCGGGAGCGGGAGCGTGGCGCCAGTGAAGGGGTTGAGGAGGAAGTTGCCGCGCTCCCGGTGCGCCACCACGAGCCAGTCGTCCATGGAGCCGGCGAGGCCCGCGCAAACGCCGCCACCGGCGGGGAACGGGAGCCGGTAGACGCTCTTGTCGGAGAGGCTGTAGAAGGAGGCGCGGTCGGCGGTGGGGGACGACGGAAGGGAGAGCGCGAGCCATGGGAGCTGCCGCTCGGCTGCGTGCCACGGCCGGCAGACGGCGCCCAAGCGGAAACGGTCGGCCAGCGTCGGAAGGCGGCCGACGATGAGGCCCAGGACCTCACACGGCGTGTCTGCCCACGACAGAGGACCCTGCTGCCCCTGATCCATGGCCATGGGGTCGGGTTGTGCGGTGGTTGGATGGATTCGACTTTTGAGAGCGTTTCTTGGAGGCCGGGGCTTTTGCTGAGGCGGGCGGGGACTAGCGGCAAGCGCGTCGCAGCTGCCAACGCGCAACGGCTAGAAGGTGGATTCCTGCAAAGCTGACAACCGCTATGAATTGATGTGACCTTACGCTGCAGAACCAATTGCCACATTCATTTCGCCGGAGAGCCAACGGCTATGAAAGCTTGGGCTGGCTAGCCACAGTGTCAGTGTGCAATTTCAGACCATGGAGAAAGGGAAGAGTACGAGCATCGAGGTTTAACGCTGTGCGATGCTAAAAAAAAAAACTCCATCCCAAACTATTTGTTGTTTTGCTTTTCGACATGTAAGTCTGAATCAATTTATAAATTTTCCAAAAAGAGGCCTTGCCCCATTTCCATTAAAAGATAACGGAAATACCAACGAACCGTAGCAGAGAGTATTTCGAAGGGGGGGGAGAGAGGGGGCGAAAAGAAGTATGCACTGAGGTACCGTTGAGACTACGTGTCCGAGCCAACCGGCATCAGGCAACAAAACCCCACGCAGGAGGCTCAGCAAATTTAAATATTCAGGGATCGAACCCAAAGAGCAAGTAAATAGCAACATCCATTAGCTACAGAGATTAGATAGCTAAGGTAAAGGCCTGACTAAGTTTCTTTTTCTCCACCATTCTTCATTTTGCTGAGGCTTCATCTTCACCGAGCATCACTTCTACTGATTGTACTTCGCCACCACCTTGCAGTTGTTCTCCACTTGATGCTGAGGTAGTAGAATGGCCGTCGTCGTCTTCATCATGGTGTCGACGCCATTGATCACCATCTGTTTATCAACATCCGCATATAGCCCTACCCAGAATCTCATCAGCGCCCCAAAGATGACAAATGATCTCGATAGGATTCTTAATAATTTTTGCTTCAAAACAGGCAGAATTATGCGATTTCCAAATCGCCCGGCACAATGCGAGGCAGACACCCCGGACATTAAATTTTTTGCCTCCTGGCAACCACATATCAAGCCATTCCCAACATTGTGAAATGGATCGAGGGATATTATCAGCACCTAGAATCTGGGCAATGATTCCCCAAATTACTCTTGCAACAGAGCAAGTAAAGAATAAATGATTAGCATTTTCATCTTCTAGACAGAATTGACACTTAGAGTTCCCTTCCCATTTTCTCTTGAGAAGGTTGTCTTTAGTTAGCAGAGCATTATTAGATAGGAGCCACATGAATATTTTGATCTTTGGGGGGATCTTCCCTTCCAAATCAATTTGTGGACTGTTTCCCACATTATCACTTGTCATAGCCTCATATAAGGATTTTACAGTGAACTTTTTGGATTGACCAAGTCTCCGGACAATTTGGTCATCCTGATCTTGAAGTTGGAAAATATTACTATCCCCAGCAATTTTTTCCCAACGGAGATGTAATTCATCATATAGCCATCTTCCGAATGTAATCGACATCTACCCAATTTGACATCAGCTACACTTACTTCTTTCCGGTTACAAATGCTAAACAAAGAAGGAACAATGTCCTTAAGGGGTCTATCATATAACCAAGAATCACTCCGAACCTTGTTTTTTCTCCATTTTTAATATTAATGTCTCTTCCTATCAAATACAGATTCTTAACCTTCAACAGGTCTCTCCAGATTGGAGAATCAGTGACCTTATGACCCACAGAAAATATGTTGTCTTTTTTCAAATATTTGTATTTGATGATCTCCCCGCCATAATCCTTCCTCATGTTCCAGTTTCCACCACCACTTTGCCAACGGCTATAATTCATTTTTCTCGAGATCTTTATACCCAAACCCCCATGTTTCTTACTCTTACATATCTTGATCCACTTTACTAAGTGATATTTTTTCTTTGTCCCTCCACCTTGCCAGAAGAAAGTTCTTCTGATTCTATCCAATTTATCCATAATAGTTTTGGGACACATGTATACCGACATTTGATATATGGGTGAATTATTGAGACAAGAACAAATTAAGGTGGACCTGCCAGCAATGGACATGGTTCCACCTTTCCAGATATCCAGCCTTTTATAGCATAAATTTATAAATAGTTCATATAATATTTATATCTTCAAAAAAGTTATTAAAAACTATGTTAAAAGATATATCTAATAACATAAATTATGTACCATAAATAATAATACTTTCTAGCGTTCAATAGAAGCTGAGGAAACTCTTTTAAAAAATATTAGTATTTTTCAATATATATTTTAATAAAGATGTTTTTTAAGCACAAACGATAAATATTTAGAGACAAAGAGAGTATGAGTGAGCTCGGCCATCGGCACAAGAATCGTAATGCATCTAACACATATTCTGACCACTCAATTCTACATACCTTTTCAAGCCTCGATGTCCATATTATGGCGATGCTTGGATTTTGGAAGTGGCACCTTTAGATATTTTTCAGTATCGGCTGTGGCTAGTATTAGGGGGTGTGATGGGAAGCTAGAGATGAATGGAAAATAAATAAAGAGATTGATCTTTAGTTTGCGATTGCATATATGCTTGTTTATTTTATGGAAATAAGCTAGAGTAGTTATTGGCAAGAACCTGAGGTGCGAAAGGCGTACATTTTGTTATTTCTATATCTGAATAATTCTATCGCATTATTGTTCTAGCTGGGGTTAACCAAGCATTCAATCACTTTAGTGGATTTCAAGTTGAGTTTTTAAGTAATGGGTTCATTTGTATCTAAAACAACGAATCCTCTGTGAGCATCAATTATTTCAGCAACCATAATTTTTTTTTTGACAACAGCAACCATAAATTGTAGTCTCCAAATAGGGTTCACTTGAGTCAATGAACCTGCAGTATATTTGGCTTCTCGCTAATTGAATTTCCTGTTGTTCGAAAAAAAAATCCCTTGACATGGCGAGGGCGCGCAAAAAAGGAGAGCGCCAACCTCTTGTCTCTACCAACTGTAGCCAAACCTTTTGCGTACAGTGTCAAAGAAGCTGGTATATATCTTGGATTCTTGGTCGACTACGAATTTTGTTAGGAAGAACCATGAATTGACAATTGTGCTGCATAAGTTTCTGAAATTACAGTCTTGTCTTACAATGACGACAGCAGAACTGCTGTGTATTGAAACTCTGAAGATAAAGATGCTTGATGTGTATGACCCAACTATAAGAAAAAGATTATTGACATGTATTACAAACGTCACCTGCTATTCGTTTCATATGTTTTTTTTTTTTTCAATTCTCTGTTTTCTCTCTACTTGCACAACGTATTTATGTGTTTTTCCCCCTCTATTCCTCTAAAGCTAGACTTGTCTGGTATTTGGAGCACAGCCGTGCCCTCGGGCCTGAAATATCCAAAACCGAGTAGACACTGCTATTTGGCTACTTTGTCACAAGGTTTGTTGTCTCGAGACAAATAGAGACTAGTACAGCTCTAATTCGATTGTTTAGCTTTCTGATAACATCAACCAAAGTGAAAGCCCGCATGTTCTGTTGAGTACCAATGTTTAGCTGAATCACTAGGCGGCATCGTCGACGGCTTCGTAGATGACCTCCTTGGACAGCACCTCGAGCGACATGGCCCTCGTCTCCGGGACGAACAGAGTCATCAGCATGCCCAGGAAGTTGGTGCCCGCCAGCACGAACAGCTCGTTCCGGGTGCCAATGCCCGCCGCATACTCGCCGTCGGCGCCCTTCTTGGGGAAAAACCCGAACGCCCCAAGAACCGCACCAGCGCGCCCGACGCGGCGGCGATGCCGTGGCACGTGCATCGTAGCCGTGCCGGGAAGAGCTCAGCGGGTGCGACGAACGTCGTGGTGTTGGAACCGACGTTGGCGAAGAAGAAGGCCACGTTATAAAGCGCCACGAAGCCGGCGATGTGCGATGTCCAGTGTTCGTACAGCGCTGCGAGGGCGAGCATGGACAGCGTCATCACCAAGAAACCGGCGACCTGGAGTTTCCGCCGGCCGAGGACGTCGACGAGGGCGATCGCGAAGCAGTACCCCGGGATGGCGCCGCAGAGTGCGATGAGGGCCTGCGCGCGGGCGAGTCGGGAGACTTCCTCGACGGCGCTCATGGTCACCACAGGGGAAGGGGAGACCCATCCGAGCTTGCCGAGGAGGTCCTTCTGGAGGATGCTCTGGCTGTAGTAGGTCACATCGAGGAGGAACCAAGCGCTCGAGGTTGCCAGCAGGTGGAGGCCATGGCTCCTCAAGAACTGCACCGAGAAGAGGCCCCATTTGTCGTCGACGCCGCTAACCGTGTCGTCGATTTCCTGCTCTCGGATGGTGGCGCACAACACCAGTGACATGTCGGTCGCTGCACTCCTCAGGTCTCCGGCGACGAGCGCCGTGTACCGAGCAGTCTCCGGCAACTTCGTGCGCAGATAGAAGGCGAGCACGGCCGGCACTGCCCCGGTCGTGAGGATGGCACGCCACACGTAGTCGGCCTGATCTGGCAGGGCAGCCGCCACGACCAGAGCGACGGCGTTGTTTAGGAGGATCTCATGCCCTGCATGGCGTACACGGCGGCGAGGAATGCGCCGCGTTTCCGTTTGTTGGCGTACTCCGCCATGATGGTCGCGCTCAGGGGGTACCCGCCGCCGGCTCCGACGCCGAGCCAGAAGCGGAAGAAGCATAGCATCGCCAAGACGGCCTTCGCCGTGCGGCCAAAGGATAGTCCGGACGCGGCGGAGCAGACGGCCGTGAGCGCCAACGCGAAGCCATAGGCGCGCCGGCGGCCAATCCTGTCCCCGAGCCAGCCAAAGGCGAGCTGACCCACAAACGTTCCGGAGAATACGGCGCCGCTCAGCGCCGCCGCAGCATCGGGCGGCAGCGTGCCCGGCTCGCCCGGCCTCGCGGAATCGGCGAAGTAGACGCGGCCGAGCAGCCTATAGATGAGTGACACAGAGTAGAGGTTGTAGGCTCCGGCGAAGAATCCCGTGCCGGCAACCGCGGCTGCCGCGAGGTGGTACCGGCGCGTCTTGGCGCGGTCGAGCGCCGCTAGGATGTTGAGCTGGTGCGTGCGCGCCATGGATCTGGCACGGCCGCTTGCGGGGGCTTCTGTGCCACGTGTGGCTCGTGTCGCGGGCAGCAAACCTCCACAATCAAGAGTTGACGAGTTGGGCTGGCGAGGTGGTCCGTCCGTCCGGTGTGAGTGTGGCAAGGTAGTCAAAGTCGACGCCATGAGCGTGAGGTCAAAAAAATAGAAATATCTCCTTCGAACTACTACTTCAATATTCAAATTAATTATAAATTAAAAAAATCAATCAAAAGGACAAAAGAACAATATCTTGGCTGCGGCAGAATCATATTCATTCATGCCGTGTTCAGCGAGCAGCTTTGCCTTGCGTGTGTGAATTTCATGTTAAGCTTGCTTATGAAGCCGACTATCAAGTTTGGACCCGCATGCGCCATGCGGCGAGCGGTCGTCCCGAGTAGATTTAAGAACAAGAGAGTGGACTCCGTTTGAATTGCAATATATTCCCTCTATTCTAATTTATAAGGCGTTTGACTTTTTTAAACGCCAAGTTTTGAGTACTCGCCTTATTTAAAAAGTTTATAGAAATATTATAAAACCTAAGGTATTCTTGAAGAAATTTTATTAATAAAGCATGTTATAACAAAAGATATGATATTTTGCATAAATTTTTGAATAAGATGAATGTCGAGACACTTTGGATAAAAAAGTCAAACATCTTATAAATTGAAATGGAGCTAGTAGATTATAAGAATATCACGTCCAAACAGGTGAGATTTAAGAAGGGATTTTGAAAATCTCATAATCCTCATAATCCAAGATGATGTCACCACCAGCCATGCCACAATTAAAATAAAGGCTGTTACACCAAGCAAAAGTGTAGCACAAGTTTTGGGAAGCGGCTCCTCTAACGTATTGGACTACTACGTCCTGGGACGTAGACGACCGATGCCGTCCATCGGTGATCCAACGGCAGGAAGCCAGTGCATCGACCCATGTACGTGATGAGGCCCAAGCAGAATTGACGTATGGGCCCCACAGGTCATCTTCTACCTTTTTCCCATCTTCAGCCGTGGCCGGCGGCTCCAGGGACGCGGCGAGCAGCATGGCCACCGACCTCGCGACCTGCTGCAGTGGCGAGCACGAGCCGATCACGAGGCTGGCGGCGCTCGCGAGCTGCTGCAATGGCGAGTGCGCCGTGAGCTGCGGCAATAGCGAGAGAGCGACGGGCTGCGAGTCGACGAGCACAGCCTGCGCAGCCAACAGCAAGGCCGCCGACGCGACGCGGAAGGCAGCGTGCGAGGCGGACGCAAGTGGCAGACGTCGGCGTACGGCATCGGCGAACACGGTCTGCGCAACCAGCAGTATGGCGGCCGAGGCAAGCAGCGTGGGCCGCGTGTGGCGCGGAGTCCGCCGCCGGTGCGCACGCGGCCCGCTGGCAGCGCCGCAAGTGCGGCCATGGTTAGCAGTCGAGGCGAACGCGAGGCGGCACCCCGGCGTGCGTGCGCAGCCAGAGCGGCGAGGACGGCCTGCACAAAGCACGCCGGCGTATGGCTGGAGGTCTGCAGCGGTCTCTGTTTTTACCACTTTTACCTTTCCCTGCATGTTTGGTTCAAATGGATCAGAAATGGGTTACGGCCGCTGGATCATCAATGGACGGCATCAACTGTTCTATGTCCGAGGACGTAGTAGTCCCGTACAGTCAGAGCGTCTCCAAGAGCTCCCTAAACTTCACTTAAAATCTTGTGTTATAGCGGGCATTATTTTGTTTCCCAAAATGAAAAAAGAGCTCTCTCAGCCAACAAATTGTATTCCCACTTGGTAAAAGCAGGATTACGGATGGGACCCGCCTATATTGTCTATTTCTTCTTCCCTTGTCCCAAATTCCCCGTCGTGTCCTCCTCCTCCGCCGTGGGAGAACGACGGGGGATAGTCCTCCTCGCGGCGAGCTCGGACGTCGGAGAGCGTCCTCGGACATGGCGGGCCGCCTTTGCCATGGCCCTCGAGTTCCCCGGCGCTCGGATCTCGCCGGGACGGGAGGCGGTCCATGTTGTCCATCTCGCCGGAGGAGCTCGTCGAGCACCCGGACGGCGCGGTCGACTGCTGGCGTATTCCTCCGCCAAGAGCTCCATCCGATGAGCGGCGGCTCGCCTGGCACCTCGCGGCCGGCAGGACATCCAGCTTTGACACGACGGAGCGGCGCGACGAGCGGGGGCCAAGCGAGGCGAGCGGCCGGAGGGGCGACGCGCTTGCGGCGGCGCACGGCCGGGAGCAACGAGCGGAGCGGAGCGAGCGGCCCGCGCGGGCGATGCGCGCGCCCTCCGCGCGGATCTTTACGCGCGGAGGGTGTTTTTTCCGCTTGGTATTTTACCAAGTTGGTATTGGGAGTCAGTTGGAGAACAAAATTTGTGTTTTTCTAAAAATTATAGAATACCAAGTTGTTTTTGGGAGCTCTTTTGGAGATCTTCTTAGAGGAGCCGGTTCCCAAGTTTTGAGTTGGTCAAAACTTTGTTAAGTTTGACTATAGTTATATAAAATATTTAACATTTATATCACCAAAATAAGTTAGTGAAGCAGTTTGCGATTAATCTAATGATACAAATAGCACTGTTATGAGGAACGAATGGAGTACTTTTTAGTCGATTCTCATGCGCCATAGTCTTTGTGTGGCAAGAGTTATTGCAGCCGTTTGGTTGGTGCCCTAATTTGCCACGACTTCACCTTCGGCAAACTAATGCTATCACTGAAAGTGTGGCAAGCAAAACGGAACCCATATATTTATATATGATCAAAATTTGGCAAGACAATGAGCCTATGGCATGTGAGACAGGATGCTAAAAAAGTGTAGCACATCATAGTTTTGGCAATTAATTAAACATCTGTTGAAAAATTGTGACATGAAGTTTTGGTCATAAACCAAATAGCAACTTTGACACCATCACAGGCCTAACTATTTAAAAAAACTAATTATCTGACACAAGTTTGCAAAAAACAATCTATGGCCGAACTCCAGTTTCACCTTTTTAAGCACTTTTCTTTTTAACATTCATTTTCTTTTATTTTTTTCATACTCATACCTATTTGTTTCTATACAAATTATAAACAAACGTTGTTCAACTACCTCTTTCATGAACATTCTAGAGCAAGTTAACTACAAGATATTTGAAAAGGTGTCCAAAAACTTTGGTAGTATATAAGTTGTTGCATTGCTATCTTAATGCTAAGTTGATTGTGAACTATGGGTCTCGGAGATATCCTCACTTTCAACAAACACCTCCAACCAAGAGGGGTGGGCTGTTACGACTACTCGAGTAGTCCAACCAAAAGGGACTCATCTAGTCGTGAATAAGGCACAAATCGATATACTTAGAAGCCATTAATATGTAAAGATTTCACCGGATCAATCGCACATATGTACGAATTTTGTGTCAATGTAGGCAATTGCAATTTCAAGGCTCATAGTTCAAGATTTGAATTATGTATATATGTGTGTTGAATTCAACATAGAAATACAAATAATTTTAATGAAATCATGTGTATCAAGATAATTAGATAGGGTACTATCGCCACTAGAGCGCAGACACACCGTGTCTCCCATCCCCCTACCCTCCTCCGCGGAGGCCGACGACTTCACCCCCTCAACGTTGCCGCCGCCGCCGATGACCTCAGGGTAACTTCTCATATATTGCTAGTATATATAAAACTAGCAACTAAATGAAATGCATATGCCTAGTAACTATGAGATAATTTCCCGATAATCAAATCATATCCATGTTAACAAAAATATAAGATGTACTAGCAAATATTCTAGAAATCCAAGATATGTATACATTTTACTAATCTTCCCATATTGTATTCCATTTGAGGCACACTATACATGAACAACATCCAAAAACGATATGCGTAGACATTCGAATAAGTCCAATTCTTCTCATCGATAAAAGAAAAAGGAAATAGTCATAATTCAAATTTATTAAACTTCAACATTAGTAATACAAAATAAAATTATTGTTTTTTTTTCAAGTCGGTTCTGAACAATGCAACAATAAGAACTCCAAAAGAGAATCTTGAACAAAGTTTTTCATGTGTTAATATGTGAGTATGTGTTGACGAGTAATTAACTATCTGTTTTTAAATGTCAGCAAGAGTCGAAAAAGGGCATAAAACAATCACCATCATAGACTTAGGGTTTTAAACGATAATTTCCATAATTTTTGGTGAATATCTATTTACGTAGGGGTTACCGAAAAGAAGCAATGGAGATCCACATGTCGGGTTTACGTAGAGAGAAAGAATTCATGTATGAAAGAGAACAATCTAGAAGACTTGAGAGAAGACCCCCTGGAGGGAGGGCCACTGTCACGGGGATAGGGCAGCCGCGCTCCTCCCTAGGGCGTACGCCCTCTTTTTGCTAGCCAATGGTAGCGTCCCGCGGATCGCCCCCTCCACCGCCTTTGACGGTCAATATTAATCGTCCATTTAGGTCGGTTTGATCCGACGACCAACGTTCATTTGAAAAGGGCTATATCAACAGCTAGGTTCCCGTGGGTTGGAGCAATTCATTCACTAGAGGAAGCCATCAGTAGAAGCAGAGATCATATCATCTTTCCACCAGAGAATTGGAATAGCTACTCCAATTCTTCAAGTTCTACATTGGTTTAGACTAGCCGGAGTTTAAGAAGAGTTGAGCATTGTGCTCAGGATTTTGGATCATCGTCATCAAGAGTTTGATATAATTTTGTATCTCTCCCTATGACTTTATTCTAAATATTATTATATTTCTATTTATTATGTTCCTAGTTTGCTCTAATAGTATATTTGATGTGGTCATGATTGATAATGAGTTTATTTATATGTTTGCAAAGCACTTAGCTCTTTACTCGAGGGGGTTAAGTGGTAGATTACATGTAAGCATGGTGCTTAAATGTTGTTTACCTGCAAATACACCCTATTGGCTAGGTCACGTTGTAGTTCGCAGATGTGACAATCTCGTTGAGTCTTATATAATCCACTCCCCGTTAATAGGAAAAGTAGACCGGTATTACGTAGGAAGTCTCAAGGGTCTCGTACAGCGACTTGAAACGAACTTGGCTCGATCGATCGATCGCTCTCGTTGATTTCTCGGATCAAGCAACATATGGGTCCTGGCAAAACGACCGCGACGTAGAAGAGCCAGAGGCGGCGCTGGCCTTCTACTACCACGACATCTTTGCCAATCCGTGAGACGACGAGGCGGCACAGCCGGTCTGGGGACATATGCAGGGCACCCAGCCGCTGGTTGCGCATGAGCAACGAGGACCGCGACGAACCCTAGCATTTGTAGTGATCCACCATAGCTAAATTAACAACCCAAACCCAGCATCAGAAATCCCTTTAACACGGGTTAAACCGGCCTAAGTCGAGGGTTATGTCGTTGGCATGGCATATTTTCTTAGTATATAATAATAGCATTTACCTGTAGCATCATAAGGCGTATTTTCTGACGGTTAATTATTATATTACTTGGGGATCGAAATTTTATACAACAATTAATCAAACTGTGTGACCGCGAGGAGATGTACGTTTAGCAGAGCCCAAAGCATACCAACTCTCTCTCGCACTACCCCAGCACATTTTCCCCGTCGGCCCAAACAACTCATCTCGGTTCCACTGCTGGATCGGGAAAGAACACACAAACGCACGGGACATGCGTATTGAACACTTGACATCGTGACACCAGACCGACGAAATTATTATTTTCCGTGAAAAGACACGCATCACCACTACCGGAATCGGCTTGTTTGCCCGATGGCGGCCAGCTTTGCCGATGACAAAGTGGTCAGCCATCGGCAAACAACCAAGTTTGCCGATGGTAAAGTTCCGGCCATCGGGTAAAGTGATTGCTTGAAAGCACGGCCATCCGGCAAACTACGGCCATGGGCAAACACATGTAATTTGCCGGTGACCGTGCCATCGCAAACTCCTGCCATCGGCAAAGGCCCGTTTTGCCGATGGCGGCCCATCGGCAAAGCCCGGCCATCGGCGGATTGGCCCACCGACGGGCAGCCGTCGGCCGAGCGTACGCCGTTTACCGCTTTGCCGATGGCCGGGCCGTCGACCCATCGGCAAACGGCCCGGTTGCCGATGGCCACACCTATCGGCAAACCACGGCCACGTGGCGGCCTCGAGCCGCCGGCCCACGTGCTTTGCCCGATGGCCGGCCATCCGCAAATTATTTTTGCCGACGGCCTTCCTGTGCCGTCGGCAAAGTTTGTATTTTTGATTTTTGCTTCCGAGTTTTTTACGGGTGCCTTCCTACCTCAAATACAACCCACCTCGAAAATGGGACCATTTTGAGTTCTTTTGCTATATTTAGAATTATTTTTGTTTTAACTTTGCAATTTTAAAATCTCCGGTTTTGGAGCTAACGGGTACATGAAATAATGGAACTTTTGATCCGAAACATGGTATTCATGATGCTCGGAGTATGTTGAGGCCGTATCCGGCACCTCGCATGAAATTACGACCATTTTGCCGTCGTAATGTGGAATGACGTGCACGGAAAGTGTTTTTTAAATTATATAAAATAAACGAAATCGAAAATTGACGAAACTTGACGAGTTGTGTGGCCATGGCATGCGGGTACGTGGTAAAAATTTCAAAAGTTTGAGCAAGTTGTAACGTCGGATCGCCAAAACCCGCACAACTCCACATGTGATCACAAGTGATGGCGTGTGGAGATGTCTTGGTTTTGGCGATCCGACGTGACAACTTGCTCGAAAATTTTTGAAATTTTTATCAGAGACTCCACATGCGATGACAACACAACCCGTCAAGTTTCGTCAATTTCGACTTCGTTTGAATTTTATATAATTTAAAAACACTTTTCGTGCACGTCACTCTCCACGTTACGACGGCAAAATGGTGGTAGATGCAGGTGCTGGATACGGCCTCGGGGGAATCATGAATATCATCTTCGGATCAAAAAGTCCCATTATTTCATGTACTGCGGATTCAAATTTGAGTCAATGTAAAATCCAAAGTAACGGAATAATTCACGAAATATAACTAAAAAGTTCAAAAATGTCCCAAGATTTGGAGGTGGGTTGTATTTGAGGTAGGCGAACGAAAAAACCGGAAGCAAAAATCAAAAAAAAAAGCCAAGTTTGCCGACGGCACAGAATGCGTCGGCAAAAAGAGCTTGCCGATGGCGGGGCCCGTGGCCATCGGCAAAGTCACTTTTTTGCCGACGGCCGGGGCGTCGGCAAAGTCAGTTTTTTTTGAAAAATAAAAACAAGCCGGCCGCTGACCCAACCCTATCTCCTTCCAGCCCGCCCACATCTCCATTCCCCGTCTCGAACCCCGCCGCGCGCCGACCACCGCATCCGCCTCCCGACCGCCGTGCCGTACCTTCCTCCGGACGCCTCGTCCCCGCCCGCCCGGCCCGCCGCGCCGCCTCCACCCCGTCCTCCCGCACCGCCCCGCGTCGCCAGCCCACTCGACTGTCAGCCGCCGTCGCCGCTCGGCCCGGCCGGCGCGGGACCGCCACCACCCCGGCCGCCGGATCCGCCGCGTCGGGTGCTCGGGCGGCCCCGACCGTCCGCGGTGCGCCCGACCGCCGCGTCTCCCGTCGCCCGCTGCTGCCTCGGCCGTGGCGCGGGCACCGCCGCGCTGGCCGCCGGAGCGCCCCCGCCGCCGTTGACCGCCGCCCAGCTTCCCCGCCCCGCCGACGCGGCCGCCGTCCGCTGGCGCCATTCCCATCCATTCGGAGGACGGGAACGGGAAGAAAGAGAAGAGGGAGGAAGGAAGAAAGGGGGAAGAGGGAGGAAGAAAAAGGAAGGAAGGGGGAGGAGGAAGGAAGAGGAAGGTGCCAAGCCAACGTCCCTCGATCCTCGGCTGGCTGTTATGCCTTATCCCATGGTCCTCGCTTATCGCCAAAAGGTAAGCCCTTCCTTGTAGTGTTAGTAGTAGATGTAGTTGTAGTAGATAGTAGTGGTTAGTAGTAGTAGTTAGTATACTTTAGCTTTCTAGGGTTAGTAGTAGTAGTTAGTAAGTAGTTAAGTAGTGTTAGTAGTTAAGTGGTTAGTAGTTAGTAGTAGTTAAGTAAGCCCTTCCTTGTAGTGTTAGTAGTAGTTAGTTAGTATACTTAGCATTAGTAGTGTTAGTAGTTAAGTGGTTGTAAGTAGTAGTGTTAGTAGTATTTGTAGGGTTAGTAGTAATTGTTCTTGTAGTAATTGTATTCTTTCATATGCATGGAAAAAGAACTAAAGTATATTGCGCTTGTTGGCCTTCGTGCCCATGTTTGGTGGTTGTTGGCCTTGTGCCCATGTTTGGCCTTAGTGCCATGTTTTTGCGGTTTTGGAACCTCCCACGTGCGGGGAGGTGCTGCCGAAATTTTTAGTGGCTTCTAATCTTTTTTCCTCTTTTGTAGGAGGAGGAGCCGTGGGAGCTACTCGGTGACGGCGATCTTCTTCTTGGGCGTTGCGGCCTTCCCGCACCGCGTGGACTCTCCTCCGGCCCGCTACCCGCCTGCGCCGCCACTCCCAAATTATAAACCACCTCCCCAGTCTTATAGTTGTTGTAAGTACATTGCGTAACCGAGTTAGGGCGTCTCCCGTCAAAAGAGATCCGCGGTCGTTGGTATGCGGATCGCGCATTTGCTCTGCGACAGTTTCTCTTTCGGATTGTCCACGTTTTTGGGCCAGGGATGCGTAGATGGGTTAGCTTCCATGTTAGCCCTTTGTCCATTAGTCGGAGTTTCGCGGCCTCCCCGTTGTTCTCCCGGATACACACTCTCCCGTCGGGGGCGTGTATCGGGAGAACGGGTGGTGCGGAAAAATTCCGTCTCGACGTGGGAGCGAGCATGAAGCTAACCTCATCCTCGAATCGGGGGGATTAGACAATCCTTCACCTATTAGATGGTAGGAACGCCTTGTAGATGCAGCTCTTGTTCTTTACTCGCTTACGTTGGCGCATGACGAGAGGATGGGCGGCCGTGAGTGGATGTACCACGGGGTTCAAAGACAAGGCAGGAGGAATGGATAAGGGGACCAATGAATTCCTAGAGCAAGCATTTGGCCCATCTCGCTAAAGGGTCGATTCGTGTGTTTTGTCCCCAATGCCAAGTGTAAAGAATCGAGACAAGGAAAGAGAAGCGGCGATGTGGCAAGATATTTGGAAGTATGGATACGTTCCAAACTACACCGATGGACTCTCCATGGGGAACATGCAAAGCGGCTTAGGGAGGCGGTGGTGATACAGGACCTCACGGGTTTGATGCGAGATGCGGAATGCAGCGGACATCATGCCGGGGACGTTGGCGCTGTGGAAGGAACGGAGGTGGAGGAACAAGATCCAGAGGACACGGCAAGGCGTACTACACCATGATGGAGGCGGCACGGCCGGCCCCGCTTCACGTGAACACCAACATTTCTAAGCCGGATGCCATTTCACGCCTAATAGGCTTGAAGGCGTCAGCTTTGGGCATCAGTCGAGAAGGTTTTGATCTCGTGTTGGCGACGGTTGTGCGGGCTGCTTCGGCGCTTCCGTGTTGCCGAAGAGCACGTACGAGTCACGCAGGCTCCTTCGAGCACTCAAGATGCCGTATGACCCAATCCAAGCTTGTAAGAACGGGTGTCCTGCGAAAGGGAGACGAAGAGACTGCAACACACCGTCCGAAGTGCAAAGCCTCTAGATACGTGGAGGTAGAAGGCGGTGATGGCGGTAAAGAAAGTCTAAGATCCCCTTGATGGTGGTTAGGCACCTTCTGTACTACCGAGGCTGCGGGGCGTAGACATGACACCGGAGCAATGAAACAAATGACGTGGCACAAAAATGGCAAAAGATACGGTGACAAGATGCGGCACCCGGCGGATGGCGAGGCATGGAAGCACCGATGTCATGAATCACGAAAAGGCCAAGGAGGCTCGGAATGTACGCGTAGCCTTTGGCAACGATGGGTTCAACCGTTTGGGATGATGCGGCCCCGTACACTTGTTGGCCCGTGTTCGTGATCCCCACTGAATCTTTCCCCGGCGTCATGTTCGAACCCAGAACGTGTTCTTGGCCCGATGATAATAGTTGACCCCGGGCAACAACATGGGTGTGTTCATGCGGCCGGTGTGGGATGAATGCGAAAGCATGGGAAAGAGGGGGAGTGCGACGTATGGCCAGAGCAACAAAAAGACGAACTTCACGATGCATGTGTGGTACCGGTACTCAATGCATGACTTCTGGCGTACGGCTTCGATTCGCGTGGTGTGTTGGGAAGTTCCTTGCCCAACATGCAAGGGCGGATGTGATGTTCACCTGGGCGGCGAGGGTGGCAAGTATTCTTCTTTTCGACAAACATCGTCAATTCCTAAAGGAGGACCATCCTTTGACAGATAAAAAGCACTTCACGAAAGGTGTTCAAGTCATCGGCCCCATCCCTAAGGAAAAGAGCCGGTGACATCCTTGCACGGATAGAGGCTCTCGAAATTGATGGCGTGAATGGTGGTTTCAAGGATATGGTACCACGCACATGTGGACTCATCTGTGGAAACGACTAGGCTCCCTACCACAAGGACCTTCTTCCACACAACATCGATGTAATGCCTGCAGAAAGAATGTCGCGAGGCACTCACGGGCAACACTCATGGAATTGGCAAGAAGTCAAAGGACAACGTTAAGGCTAGTGGACATTGAAACGATTTGTGATAGACCACGTCTAGTGATGAAGGCCCTGCGCCCGGGCAAGAAGATGGAAGAAGGGCGACGTTACATCTGAAGAGGCCACATAGGAAGGAAGCAGCGGAGTGGATGAAGAAGCTAAGTTTCCCTGATGGGTATGCGGCCCGGGCGGCCCGGGCCGGTGAACTTTTGAGGCTTGGCAAAGTCGTAGGGATGAAGAGTCATGACTTCCACATGGATTGGCGTATCCTTCCTGCGATGACCGGATACCTCCCCGGACGGTGTGGCGCGTGCACGCGGAGTTGAGCTTTTCTTCCGCCGGCTTTGTGCCCGAGGTTGTCTCGGGAAGTTTGTGTTATTTGGAGGAACAAGTACCAAAGTTGCTCTGCAAGTTGGAGATGATATTTCCACCGGGCTTCTTCATCTCCATACGGCATCTCATTTGCACCTACCAAGGAGGCACGGTTGGGGGGGCCGTGCAACCACGGTGGTGCTATCCAATCCGAGAGGTGTCTAAAGCTACTTCGGAAGAAGTGTAAAAAATAAAAGCCAAAATTGAGGCTTCCGTTCGGAGGCATTCATTATGGAGGAGGTGTGAAACATTCACACGGGCGTACTATGCGAAAAACTTCAAAGGCGGGAGATCCAGCCTCGTTACAACATCGGCGGAATTCATGCACCCTCGGCCTTTTCAAGGGGATCTCGGGGAGAGCGGGCGCGGGGACCAAGCGTGTACTTGATGCATGATGGTGGCACACTATCATGATATACTTGTTGGCGAACCTTGAAGAAACCGAGATTATCAAGAGTAAGTTCTCGATGAGCTAGCTTGTTAAATATACATAATATCCTCCACTTTTATTCACCCCCTTGTCTATTGTTTCTCCGGGGAATTTATCATTGAACCTTTGGAGAGCGATCGCTCCTACCGAGGATGAAAAAAGACCATCTTCTCGGACATAATAAGCCCGATTTCGTCAATTGGTTCAGTAAGTGCCATCCAAGTAACCTCTTTCGACTTTGAGATTCCGCTTTGCTCCTATGAGCGAGTAATGTAACTATCTACAACTCCTAGCCTTGCTAATTTTGATGCGGAAATGAGTCATTGAGATGTGTGGGCAAATGCTTTGACCGTAGTGTCGGGTCATTCAGCGTTTATGACGTGAATGGCTATGCCTCCCCACGAGAAAGTACGAAGAGAAAGCGGGGCAGCCTTCAAAACCACGTACGGCTGAGTTCGTACGCCGGCAGGATGGGAAGGACTTATTACGGCATAGTCGATGAGATATTTGAGCTTGACTTTGGCAAAGACCTAGGTTGTAAGCCGGTATTCAAATGCCATTGGATTCGATCTGCAGGGTCACGAAAAGGACACATCAATGGGCTGATCGAAATCGAGAGGATTCCAAATATGGAGGAGGCGATGTCTATATTGTGGCTAGCAGAGACGCCACGCAAGTTTATTACCTCCCATGGGCAAACCAAAATGACGTGCGCCTTGCGGAGTTGGAGCCTTGTGCACATGGTATCAATGCACACGGTAAAGCGGCGGTCCACGGCGATGATGATTACAACTTTGACCCAAGGAATGATGAGTTCTATCAACTTTGAGGGCTAGAAGGTGGTTGGAGATAGACATTGCTTATTTGATGGGTATGGAAGTAAACAACGAAATCGATGAGGACGGGGGTGATGAGGTACACGATGCTGAGGACTTACGAATCCTTGAGGAATGGCGATGGCGATAGCGATGTAGTTGTTGAGGAGGATGTTGATCATGATGAGGATGAAAGAGAGCTCGACAATATTGATAGTGATGATGACACTCACGATGATGAGGGCGGCTCGCACGGCAATATTGCCTTTCGCGGAGATAATTTCTAATTCATGTAATACTATATTGTTATTAATATTACCTTGCAATTCTTAATTTTTGCTTTTGCATTTATGTTTCTTTACAAGTATTTGTCATTAATACTAACTCTTTCTAATCTTTATCATTACGGGCACTCGACAAAATGCCGAGGCGGAAAGCGGCCACAGGCGGGCGTCGATCGAGGCTCCGGGACGCGGCGGCCGGAGGAGGAACGTGGCGGCCCGACCACGCGAGACGACCACCTCTCGGGACGAGCACGTGGCGGCCGACCACCCGCGGGGACGAGACGGGGACGAAGGCTTGGTGGAGCCGTCCACCGTCGGGGGTCGGAGAGCTCCCGGCGGACGACACCGCACGCCGTCGAGGAGGCATTCCCGGCGGCCTCCGGGGAGGAGCGGCGACGAGGGACGACGGCCGGTGACGGTGGCGGCGGCGGTGGAGGCGCGGGACCCGCGAGGGTGGCGACGACGAGTCGGCGGGGTGGCGGCAGGGAGTCCGCGGGCGCTCGGTTCGGCTCCTCGTAAGCCCTTCCGACGCGGCCCCGGGCTGCTGACCCTCCCGACGCGCGGCGCGGTGATCGGCCGCGGGCAAGTAAGTAACCATTGTTGATTTCTACACTTGTTCGGCATTTTTCAAATTCAAAATGCGTACTAACAATTGCTGTTAATGACTCGTGCGGGGCTGGAAAAAG